>BSSO01000750.1:12693-29113 GCA_030267885.1 Mesembryanthemum crystallinum
CCCCCCCCCCCCCCTTCCTCCCGGATGCGTTCTCACTTAAACTCCAAATTGTCTTCAAGGTGTCCAAGAGGCGGTCACCACAGAGAACCTTTTGCCTTGCCGGAGGCACCTTGAGGCGTACACCTCTTGGTATTGCGCCACCAGAGTAGTAGGTGATATGAGGTTTGCGGCTCCTCACGCCTGCACTTTTTGAACTAAGCTTAGTGGGTTGGGTGTTCGTAGTATTGCCACCTTTAATGAGGCCTTGATTGCTTAACAAGTATGACGTATTCGCCACCACCCAGAGATCCTTATGCCGCAAGTATACCGCTCAAAGTATGATATGGGTACCATTGACATTACCAATTTCTAATCCAGAAATTCCGCATTGGTCCTGGAAATTGAAGGGCATTACTATAGTGGCTTGAAATCATCTTGCCGGTTATGCAAACCTCATTGGCAATGACTCTCCTACAAAGATGTTTGGTAACACTTGGATTAGGGGGGCCACTATCTAGTTCCATTCCAATCTGCCCATGACTACCTCCCTCCCCTCTATTGACCTTCTGCATAGGCATTAGACACTCGACTCATCTGGTTTGGTTTGATTATGAGTCCTTTGAGCATATTTTGGCTATGCCTTTGTTGGCTACTGATCAAGAAGATGAAATACGATGAGGGTGGGACCCCTAATGGGGTCTAATTCATCAAATCAGGCTATGCTTTTCTTCTGTAGAGGCAAGGTGCACCCTACGTGGGCTAGAAGTTTTTGGAACACATTTCTGGATGCTTGACCTGTTGACTTGTTGGAAGACAATCTTTTTCACATTACGCTTCCCGTGGGTGAGAATTTCATCAAGCGACATTTCTAAGTGTCTTCTCTTTATCTCACACTCACCTCGAGACGCTGGGCAATCTTTTTCGCTATTGCCCGCTCATTCTAGGTGTTTAGTTGGATGGCCCCTTGGGCATTTGCCTACCATGACATTCCGTTCTCCCAATGGTTGCAGAACTGGCTTTGCTATTTTGAAAGCAACAAGTGATATGGGCCATTTGGATTCATGGTAATGGTGTCACTTTCTTTCTGTGGATAACATCCAGATCCCCTTTGTGCATTTTGATTTTGTGGGAATGGTTTGGATCCCTTCTGTCTCAGGTGGCTCTATGGCGCTCCAACCAACCCCTCGTCTCTTCTCCACCTTTTGTTTGAGCAAATACCTCTCCTTCGTGCATTGCTTTGCGTATTCTCATCGCCATGACGGTGCATGGATATGTAGTACGAATCATGCAGTGCATGGGTTGCCAGGATGTTGGTCTCTTGGAAAGAGTCTGCTTCGCATACACCTCTACTCACATTGTTGGAAATTTCTCCAATAATCACATCATATCAAATCAAATCAAATATACTGTTAAATATAAAAATATTCATTTATCTTGTAGTTTCTTCAGCTGTTTTAATCGTGACAAATATCAATACAAAATGCAGGCATTTATGAAAGATTTTCAAAGGCCTACTCAGATGCTGTGCAGAAGCTTCAAGTTGGTGATGGCTTTGTTGACGGTGTTGGCCAGGTAATGCTTTTCTTTTAATTGCGTTGAAGCTGATCAGTACATTGTTCTATGTTGGACTTCTGACTTTATGTCTGGTTCATACAAACCTATATATGATACAACTTGCACAACATAAGAGTTATGCTTCAGCCAAATTATGGATTTTAACTCATCAAATGGTGAAGTTGAGATATTTGCTTATGATATGGAATGGTTACGGTTTCCATAAATATTAAGAGGTTTGGTAACAGTTACGACAGTTTAGTTAATTTGTGACTAAATGTTGCAGGGACCACTCATTAATGAAGCAGCTGTTCAGAAGGTAACATTGGCCTTCTGGATATTGTTTCTTTGTTTAACAGAGAATTTAATACGATATTCATTGTCCTTTTGTTATTCATGATGGTGATGAACAGGTTGAAAAATTTGTCCAAAATGCCATTTCAAAGGTATTGATTTCTTCTCTGGAAATGCATGATGCAAATGCTTCCTTCTTTGACTACAATCTAATCAGGAATATAAGCACTGTCTTTTGTTTGCTCTTTCAAATTCAAGGGAGCAAAAGTGCTTTTAGGGGGCAGAAGGCACCATCTTGGGATGACATTTTACGAGCCCACAATATTGACTGATGTGAAGAGCGAGATGCTTATGTCAAGGTACTGATTGAATCAATGATTTACCTTGTTTATTTAATTTTTTCCCCCCCTCCTTTCATATTTTTCAGGGTTTTATATAGATGGTTAGGACGGCCACTGCTCTAACTGGGCTTCGCGTGGGGGAGGGGGGGGGGGAGATGATGAGCTAGTGACATGCAAAGAACAATAAGTACCGAGGCACAAATATGAACATATGGTGTCTGCTCTAATTGGAAGTTGATAGTGTATGTCTTGGCTTCTTGTCCAATTATCTAACTCTATTTCATTTATGGTTGAAAAGCATGGTTGTCAATGACTACACGGCATTACCTAATAGTGAACGCCTACATGGCAAGGCCTATGCATCAAGCTCACAAAGTTCAGTATATGCATGTAGATTCAGAATCATATGAGATTATCCCTTACCATGAAAGCATATCTCAAGCTGTTGATTTGGCGATCGCACAAAAGGTAACTTTATGTGCGATTTGCACCATTGGATCGCAAAATCAACGTCTCAGATCTGCTCTTTTATATATATAAGGGATCAAATGAGAACTATGCTTATTATGAGAACTATGAGAACTTATCTGGACCCTTGATTTACAACATCCAACGGCTACCATTAGGCACTAATTTACAGAAACAGCCTCTCTGTTCTCACAGGGGTAATGCTGCGTACAACCGACCCCCCTTACCCCCCTTAGGCGGAGTCTCTTTGGAGGCATTGGGGTAATGTTGATGTTAATGTTGATGTAGATGCTGAATCGGGTAACTGATAAAATCAAACTAATCATCTGTTCCTTCCCTTCACTATACCCTAGTCTCTCTCCTCCATGGATCTCCAATATCATCGACCCAATACCCATGTTTTTGCCAGCGATGATCTGAAACAAAAGTAGCCATCGCCGATCGCAAAGCTTACCCCATTCCCCAATTCGAGTTGGTACCACTAGTTGAGTAGTAGAAAAGAGAGAATCTACACATGCAAAAAAGGCAGTGGAATCTGGAACTCATGTTCCTCATCATCCATTAAATGCGGTCAAATAGACTTGTTAATAGTTTTTATTTTTAATTCTTGTCCTTGAGTCTTCACGAATCAAACAAGTAATCAGTGGAGACCACCTATAGTTTTATGGAAAAGAGAGACTGGATAACGGGTTGTTCAGTTTCAAAATTCCACATACATTTGTCTTTATTTAACTGAAATTTGCCAATTTTGCTGTGTTACTAATAAATTTGCAGTTCAGTTTTTTAGGTTTTTTTAAGTTAAATCTAGCTCAACTTTGATGCGTGGATGAGAAATTTGGCAATGATTTTGGATAAATATACAAGTATAATTCGATGTATGTATAGTTCTGAGTAGATGAATGTAAATGTTTGAATGGATGAACGTACAAGGATGAACTAATAAATTTGCAGGTCTAAACGGATGAATGTATAAGGATGATCCGATGAACGTACAAGTATTAACTAATAAATATACAAGTTCTCGTGGTTCTCATAAAACATGAGTTTTCATGAGACCCTATATATATGTATGTATGTATATGTATGTATAATGTAGTTTTGGAAGAGTTTTGGCAAATTTGAATATCATTGTACTAATTTGTGTAAATGATTATCTCTCATCTTAAGCTTTGTCCTCTATTAAAAAAGTTCAAACCTACCACACCCGAACGCATCTTTCCATAGAAGAGAAAGAAGTTGAGAGACAGATTGTCAGGATTGGGCGAGAATGTCAGATTTGTGAGATTGTAAAGAAATTTGCTATTTTAGGCTATGGTGGTGGAGGGGTGGGGATGGTAAGGGATGTGGAGGAGAGAAGTGGGAAGAGAAGGGGGAAGGGGGTGGGGGGGGAGGACTATATGAGATGCCAATTCTAGGAGGTTGAGAGGGACAGTGATTATGATGGTGGACGGGTAGATAAGGTGGTACCAGCTCTCCAAACAATGAAGTTGTTCAGGGACGGAAGTTTATAAGATTAGAACCACCCTCCTCTTTAGCGTACAAAACACTATCATCCACTGCCAAGTGATCACATCTATTATTCTTGATTATCTGCAAAGGTGAATTGCTCCGTCTTTCCCCGTTTCTTTGCTATGCTGAACATGGACACAAGACAAGTAAGCTGCCAGTCTGAGGTTTTGTATCAACCTGGAGAAGCCAAAGTTGCTACCTGACCAGGGTCCAAAGTAATTCATGCTAACCAGCAATTACGAGCAAGTCAATATCTGCTCTTCATTACTTGACCCGCTTGAAAATAAGCCTAAATTTTCCGAATAAAGTGCATTTCAAGGACCCAACCTTTGCCAATTGTTTAATAGAAGGAGCTATCTTTTTTGTTTTTGTTTTTTTTTTTTTTTTTTTAATTCAATGCCAGGACCCAATCCCCTTTTCCGGTTAAAAAGAGGTGGCGTGGCACCTGAGCACAGAAAAATAATGATAATAAAAACTAGTTGACAATTAAAATAATGTGAAAGATAATATCCCCACTTGAATAACCCGTTTTACCCCCAACATTGTTTAACTTTTATTGTTTTTCTCAACCAACTCTCTCCCCCTTTCTATCGGCTCTCCCTTGTTTCACACCCCAATCCCTGTTCTCCCCCTTCTCTCTCAGTTCTTTCCCCCTCCCCCCTCCTCCACCCAAATACAAAATGGGCTTAGAATACTTAATTAAGTATGGGAGAAAACCCAATGATCCATCACAATCACTGGGTAAAGTTACCAAATGTTTGTATTTTTCATCATAAGACCAAACTTTAAACCAAACTTTAACTAGGTAAAGTTACCTAGCACATTCATTAATAAAAGATAAAAATTCCGTACATAATTAAGTTGAGATTTTAATTTCTAAGTTCTAATTGGATCCAAGGTCTAGCTATGGCGGTAAAAAGGCAACATCAACCCTACAAAGGTCAAATCAATGGCGGTGCCAAACTCCCACGCACTTGTTTCTACATCGACGTCGACAATGGCAAAAGTATTAATTCCAAAACGACAACGCCGACCAAGGGTTCGATTATGGGAAATTAGGGATCAACCACCAGCTGCGATAACAAAGCAAGGGAAAGCCCTAAACAAAGGCTTTAGAGCTCAACCTTTGACCAATTTGGGTGCATTGACAAAAGAAGAAGATCAAGGAGGGAGAGAAATTTTGGATAATCTTGCAATTGGGATCTGGAAGATCAAGGGTTCTAAGCCTAAGAGGCCTAGGGCAAATTAGGTGCTGAAAATCGATGAAGGGGGTAGCAATATTTTCAACAATCTAAATGGGGAATATGCCCAGTTCATTCAAAGGGTAATATTTACAGGGGAAGGGGGGAATTTGAAAGGGTTGTTTGAGGTTCCTTGGTGAGGGTAATAAGGGGTAGGGGTAAATTAGGCCTTACATAGCCATACAGTAATTGTAGAGTAAAAAGCAAAAAACAAATTAGTCTAAGGTGCCACGTCACCATTCTTTAGCCGGAAAAGGGGATTGGGCTCCTTCTATTGAACAAAAGAAATGTTGGGTCCTTTCTTTAAACAATTGGCAATGTTAGTTCCTTAGAATGTACTTTGTTCTAAATTTTCCAGTTTCTTCCCAAGGTACTCATAAAAACTGATCTAAATAAAGAATGGAAAATTTTCATTTTGGGTACCTAACATTACGCCTAATTGCAATTTAGGTACTTGCTTTTTCAATAATCTTATGTTGGGTACCTGAAAATTTTGAAAACCATCTAATTTTAGGTCATGTCACTGACGGTGTTAAAAATTCCGTTAGCATGCTGACATGTTATTAAGCAAAAAAAAATTGAAAAATTATCAAAAAAATCCATAATTTTCTCTATAACTACAAATAAACATTAAATACCTTTTTTGGGAAATTTTCAAGAGTTTTTTTTTTTTTTTTTTTTTTGGGAATTTTCAAGAATTTTTTCTTAAAGAAACATTAGTATGTTAACAGAATTTTTAACCTCGTAAGTGAAATGACCCAAAATGAGACAATTTTGAAATGTCAGGTACCCAAAATGAGATTATTGAAAAGACAGGTACCCAAATTGCAATTAGGCCTAACATCATGTACCCAAAATAAAAAGTTTCTTAAAAGAATCCATTGTTGGAAAGATCCCTTGGCAGCTCAATTCATTAACAACCTAGATTCCATGACCTATACCCAAGATTGTATATTGCAAATACTGTCATTGCAACCCAGCTACTATTGTCTAATTGTTCTATAATAGTAACAGGACCAGACGACCAGATACCCTTTTCAAATCCTGGAGGATGCCATGGTAAATCAATTTTATGAGAATATTTACGTCACACAAGCTTAGGGAACAAAAAACTGTATTACAGTAATGGATAATTAAAATCTCCTTGTGGCCTTCACATCTTGTAAGCTCTGCTCTCTTCAACAACCACCTGCTATTCAACTATGTGCTCTGGATACTGGCTTTTAGCTGAATGTCAATACATTGTTGACTATAGGTGTGGTTGAGTTGCTGGTCCATTTGAAATTCTGTTGTGTGATTGTGATGAAAACTTTTGAGTTTCACAAATTAGTTCTCAGGCTTGAAAGTTTAACATATGCAGGGAAGAAATCTTTGGACCTGTTGCTCCCCTTCTGGCATTTAGAACAGAAGAAGAAGCTATCCACATGGCGAATGACACCAATGCAGGTCCGCTCCATAATTGTTGTATTGCAGCTTAGATGTTGACTCATCTAACTCTTTGATCTGGATGGACATTCACTGGCAAACTACTTATTATCACTATGTTCAGATGGACTTGTTCTATCTTTGGGGAAGCTTCTCCCGTATGTAATATAGAGTTTTCTCAACAAGTGCAGGATTAGCTGCATATATATTCACAACAAATATTCAACGTTCTTGGCGTGTCAGTGAGGCTCTTGATTATGGCATTGTTGGTGTTAATGAAGGATTAGTTTCAACAGAGGTGTGTCTCACGATCTTTAGTTGAACACAAGTATATTATTGTATCTTATCTAAGTGTGTATGAGTATGGGGCAGGTGGCTCCATTTGGAGGATTCAAGCAGTCTGGTCTCGGACGAGAAGGTTCCAAGTATGGCATGGACGAATATCTTGAAGTGAGTAACTTATCAACTTCTAGGTTCACAAATTGGTTTACAGGAAGATTTCCAAGTCTTTCAAAGTTTGTCAAAAGCAGCAAAAAGAAAGTTTTTGCAAAAAATATGATTTCAAGATAAGATATATGGTATGAATCTACAAAATTACATGCCAGAAAACTTCACAATGATATGAGGTCCTTAAGTCACACTTTTAGTAGTTTAGATCGTCAAACCAAAATTGGGTGAAAGTTTAGGTCCTGAAATGAAATTGCAAAAAAGATATACTGATGGCATGTTGGCCTTATGTAACTAAGCGGAGGATGAGTGAATCTTTTCTGCAGGCTAACTGTTGATACTAGCTACTAGCTTGCTCGTTCACAGGGTCACAGCTTTAACTGGTGGACATGGGTACACCTTATGACACAACATAGGGGAGATGCTATGTTCCAAGACTATTGGCTTAGCCTAGTGGTTCCCACAAACTAACTTCTGCATAACAGGTCAAAGAATCATATAGGAATACGTCTTTACATGCATTGTCAGAAAATAGGATATGAAGGAACTCAGGTATTCATCAGAAGGAAATCAGACTTGTTTCGATAGGATATCATAATTTAGACATCAGTCATTAGAGAAAACGCATAACCAACTAGATGATTTCATATTTACAATATTGTCATTCTCTTATGATGGTCCTGATCTATGTTTGAGCACTTGTGGATGTTTACCAAACTTCAAAACTCACTCAGAATATTGAATTTCTCAAGCGGGTGTAACTGTTCTTTCACCATTTCTATGTCATTCATGGTCCTTTTATCATGTCGGAAATGCAGATGAAATATGTATGCTTAGGAAATATGAACAGTTAAGGACTTGGGACAAACGACATTTTGTTGAAAGGTAAGCACGAAAAGGTAAGCACGAAATTAAAGCGCAATTTGTGTAAAGTACCCTTCCAATTCAGTTGTTTTCGGTAGAGCATTTTTATTGCCTAAATTTATTTTCCATTTCCATTCAGCTGGCTTCTGCGCCCTTAATCAATTTGTCTTCGCACTATGTGGACGAAGCATGCAATCGGGCTAACGGTGTGGAGAAGATGAACATAAAGAGCTCTTTGTATTGGGGTAGAGTTTGAATAAGTAGGCTTTATGCACTATTGATTATGTTATCTTTTTGTTGTGTGTTCTTAATCTTCACTAGTTTTAAATTGGACAATGCACTATTATATTTAAATCCAAATTAAAATGGTGATAAAGCGTTGTATTTTATAGCCCCTGAACTCATTAATAATGTTTCTGATTCTAATTTGGTCATCCTATGGGAGTAATAAGTTTAAACATTTCCATATTTCTTAGAAAAAATTGCTGCCAACCCCCCTATATAGTGTGGCTTTTGCGAAAAACCCCCATATAAAAAAAAAGTTGTAAGGAACCCCCCTATATGACAAAAACGTTTCAGTAAACCCCCTCTTCGACGTGTTTTTGAATTTTTCAGTGAATTTATATTTTATTTGACCGTTTTGCCCCTCTCTAATATATCTATCATTTTCCCATTTTTTTCCCTCCAAACGTGCAAAAAATATTGGAAAAGAAAAGGAAAAAACCATTGAACCCAAACAAGAGAGAGATTGAGGGAATGAGAGGGATTTCAAAGGTAGGAACAATGGATATGTATGTTGCAATGAATGATAATGAGGTAAAATAAGGGGAAATGATAGATAATAGAGGGGCAAAAATGTCCAGAAAAATAGAACCTAATCGGAAAATTCAAAAACTCACCGGAGAAGGGAGTTTACTAAAACGTTTTTGTCATATACGGGGGTTTCTTACAACTTTTTTTTTATAGGGGGGTTTTTCACAAAAACCACACTATATAGGGGGGTTAGCCGTAATTTTTTCTATTTCTTATGCAGTAACCTTTCTAAATGAACTAATTTAGAGTATGAAATGTGTCTGTAGCCTTACCCAAACAAGTGTATTTTGGAAAAAAAAATGGGATGACCCTGTGGGTCACCCACCCTCTCTCTAAAATCTCCCATATTTTTATGGGAAAATGTAGTGGTGCAGAGAGAGACAGAGAAAGGGTCGGTGACCCTAAGGGTCACTCTATCATTCTCCGTGTATTTTGCATTCATAATTGATGCACTCTATCTATCAATCTTGGACTCTTAAAAGCAGTAAAAAAAAGTTTGCGGCGAAACATCTCTACTATCACTGTGTGAAATATGGAATTGGGACATGGAAGTTTTTAAAACTTTTTGACAATTATCGATTCGCGCATAACAAAGATAAATTTATACATGGAAAACTTCTTGCCTCAACCAAAAATAAATATAATGACTCCGAGAGATCTGGAAAGCGCCATTAGAGCATGCTACCAAAAGTAAACTAGATCTTTCTAAACCATTCAATTGTCTCTCGTGAATTCTACTTCAAATTCAACACACCCCACTTTCAACCCCACAGTTGTAAACTCTATGTAATTGCAAAAGAGATTTGCATCATTTTTCCGAAAATTCTAAGAGTGGAATAAAAGCTATAAAGATAAATCTCGGATGTATGGACAAAACTTGACAGAAAAAATTGAGTAACAGTCGAGCAGTATGCTCAAAATCCCTTAGAAATATCTTTATGAGTGCTTACCCTTCTCAATAGTATGATATGGCTATACAAAAAGCCAAAAACACCTTATATGAAAGATAAATTAAAAAAACTCTTTTTTTTTTTTTTTTTTTTTTGGGTTTTTGGATTTATGGAATAGATTAACAAAACAATGAATAATCGTCAAAGAACAAAAACATCCAACCTAGGCGTCGTAAGTGGTGTCGGGTTGTGATTATCTGAAATGACATATTGTGATTGAGAATTGTAATATGATGAGATTGAGATTGTGATGTGATATGATCGTTCTGATAGGGATCCCCCACGAAGTAAGGTTTTGAGCTTAAACGAGCAGCGATGGCATTTGATAGTACTGGTTGCGATTTTGGAATGAGTAGTTGAAAACCTATGTTCCCGTTCGATTGTACGGGTTTTGACTTGTGGGAAACCACCTTATACATAGCACTTTTTGTGACAACCCCCCATATAAAATCGATTTTGTTGGTAACCATTTTATAAAAATAAATCCCCTTGATAGACCCACCTTAGACCCGATTTTGGCCTAATTAAAGGACTTTGTTCCCGTTTTACCCTTATGCTTTGTAATAAATGTATTATTTTAGCTGAGAAAAATATATCCATTTTTCGTGGAAAATTAAAGGGTTTTGTTCCCTTTTTGCCCTTATGGAAAATGGTTTTAGTTATTTTTCTAATTTAAACAATACTCATACAATAATTATGAAACATATGGGAAAAATGGGAAAAAAAATCTTTAATTTGGCCGGAATTAGTCGTAAAGTGGGTCTATCAAGGGAATTTATTTTTATAAGGTGGTTCCCAACAAAATCGATTTTATAAGGGAGTTTTTCACAAAAATTGTTATATATAAGTTGGTTCCCTATAAAAAAAATAAAAATTGAAAGGTAACTTGAACTCAAGTAACAATAAATAAAAATATATGAATCCTTATTATTTTTGTTATTATTATTATCACTGTTTTTGTTATTATTATCATTACTATCATTACTATCTGTATTATTATATGCCAAACACAATTTTTTTTGATACAAACTATAAAACCTAGTAAGTTTTCCTACTTTTATTAGGTCGAGTGAATTTACAAGCTAAATGCTAAATTTCATTTCTTTTGTTTTGTTTCTTTTTTCTTGGAATCTGTGTGCATACCGATGGATGTGAACGAAACTTGGAGTGAGATCGTCGACCTTGTTAGTAATGTATATGGCTATTTTTTTGCTCCGTCGTTTGTTAAACCAAAGTTATGCCTTCCACTTGTGGTTGTTTTCAGTTGACAGTTACACCTCCTATTTTTATTATGTTTTTCCAATGTAATTACCAAAATATCCTAACTTATATCTTCACCTTCCCCACCCCAAACCCATATCTGCCCACCTTACTCTTTCTCCACCTCCTCCACCTTCACCCACTGATAACCCAACCCCATTGTAGCACCACAAAGTCCCACACCGGAGGAATGTGTGGCTTGTGAATGGTTTATAAGTGGTTACACCCTCCAACTTAAACAATAAGGCCTACCCCTTTTGGGCTTAAGTGGCCATTCTATGGGCCCATTAGGGGACTTTCCACCGTTGTGGGTTGTGTTGTGGCGGTAATTGGGCTGGACTATTATAGTTGGTATCAGAGCAACCCTGCGGCCGTGAGCTGAGCCTGTGGGCCTATAGAGCCCTGGTCAGCCCCCACCTAGCAGGGGTGCATTCTGGGCCAGATGAAAGCCCAAGGCGCAATGAGGATATTGCGCTTTTTAAGTGAGGGAGTTTGTAACACCCCAAAGTCCCACATCGGAGGAACGTAAGGCTTGTGAATGGTTTATAAGTGGTTCCACCCTCCAACTTAAACAATAAGACCTTCCCCTTTTGGGCTTAAGTGGCCCTTCTATGGGCACAATTGGGGACTTACCACCATCGTGGGTTGTGTTGGGGCGGTAATTGGGGTGGACTGTTAAATTGTCGTCCCCTACTGTCGGATTCCCACCAAAATCGTTGGTCATTGGCGACCCAGGTGGTGCCCCTCCCTTTCCCATCCCTATCTCTTCGCTCATTTTCTCATCATAAGCATTGTAATGCCTTCTCTATTTGCAAAGAAACCAAGTGGACAAATGATTTTCCATTGTTGAATCTTCTCTTAGATCTAATCGAAGTTCTCTGCAACAACCATGT
Source organism: Mesembryanthemum crystallinum (assembly GCA_030267885.1). Taxonomy (NCBI): domain Eukaryota; kingdom Viridiplantae; phylum Streptophyta; class Magnoliopsida; order Caryophyllales; family Aizoaceae; genus Mesembryanthemum; species Mesembryanthemum crystallinum. The sequence continues at coordinate 24,732 of BSSO01000750.1, forward strand.
ATATGGATGTCTTCAATGGCGATGAAACCGCCTCCTTTTTTGGATTCTTTGGAGCAGCTTAGGGGACAGCAAAAAGTGGCGTTGGGGTGATGTTGATGGGATTGATGACACCCGAGCTGATGATGAAATCCATGTTTTTGGTGGTAATTATGGCTAGAGTACTGGGTATTTTATGGGTTGAATATTTGGGAGGTGGGTGTTGAGAGGAGGAGAGGGAATGTAAGGGGGGTGGGGTTTGGCAATGGGTGGGCTAGAAAGAGAAGGGAAGAGTGAGGGGGGACATATACTGTCATAATCTAACTTTAAAAGGGGTATTTTAGTAATTTTGTCTCCTTTACTTAATTCTCAAATATATAGTGACTGTAACTTGTCTTGAGAATGGAAGGAGTAATAGTAGTAGAATTTTAATAAAATTAATTATCCATAGGGGTGTAACCGAGTCGAGCCGAGCCCGAGCCAGGCCGGCTCGAAGCTCGGCTCGATAAGATTTTTCCGGGATCGGGCTCAGCTCGAAGTTCACCGAGCCGAAATTAATGAGGCTCGAACTCAGCTCGGTTTAGACTCATGGCTCGATCCAACTCGGTACGGCTCGGGTCGAACTTGGGTTTATCATTCAAAACGTATAAACATATATCAATTTATTAATGAATAGTGCATATTATAAAATGAGTGAGTTGTAAACAAATATATATGTATTTATAGAATTATTATATGTTGTCACCAAATTTAGGGGTGAAATCAGGCATAACGAGTCAATCGAGCAGACTAAGCCGAGCCATAGTGGGCTCGGACTCAACTCGGTTAACATTCGAGTCGGCTCGAACTCAGCTCGAACTCGGTTTGACCCAAGCCCAAGTCGAGTTTTGACCGAGCTGAGTCTGAAGGCTCATCGAGCCAGCTTGACTCAGTTATACCCTACTTCTATATACTTATCTGGATGTAGTAATATTGACTTGATTTAGATATCCTTAGTTGTAGTATCATAGATCTTTATTTCTTTTACCCTTGTATGTGTTGTATTTGTATCCGGTGTATGGAAAGTTTGGGTGCAAATATAACATATATGACGGTAACACACGCGGATTAGGACAGGATTCCGATAATAAATTTTCTCAAAAATGGTCTAAATCCCTATGTGTTACAGAGTGGTATCATAGCAAAGTTCTAGGATTAACAATAATAATATTAAGATTAATAACATAGTTTAAATGAGTCAAAGAATGGATTTAGGAAAATACAACACAGAATAGGTTAAACCTTAGGATACGAGAGAGAATGAGTAGAAATAGGACTTCGGGACGCATTGTCAGACTTTTATTTCGAAATCGTGTTTGTTGATTGTTAATGTCATGTTCTTTTTGTGCTAATAGTGTTAGCATCATGTAAAATATATGAATTATATGACTTGATGTAATTAAAGCACCAAAAACACAAGTAGATGGGTAGAAAACCTCACGTCTTAATACACAGTACTAGAGGGGTTTGGAAACACGCATTAACCCAAAGAGGTTCAATTAGAGTTAAACATTCTGTAAATAAAACTCAAACGAGAATAATCTCACAAAGTTTGTATCAAGTCTATGATTTATTGATGAGCATGGGCCTTTACATAGGCAAATTACGTAGCGTGTAGCTAATAATCATAGTCCTAGTCTAACTATTATAACTATAATTAAATGTATAAAATAATATAACTTTCTAAATTTAGGAAACAATCCACAAGATGTAAGGAACTATAGCAAAAACAAATTAAAGCAAGCAAAATCGTGTGAACCACTTGTCCTTGGGCGTCAAGCTTCAACCGGGCATGGCTGGACTGGAATGTGAGCGAGCGGGCATGAAAGGGATGTTGGCTACTGGGCTGAAGCATGAGGGAGCAGGCATGAGGGGCCTACTGGCTGTCCTTGACACAGTGACTCGCTGGGTTGTGCTGACCGTTCATGGCTTGAGGCCTATATGAGGTGCGAGGCCTAAATGGGCTAAAGCTTGGCGTTGATGGGTTAAAGCTTGGCCTAGATGGGCTAGCGAGGTCATTTAGGCATATTTGGGCATGAGTTGTTTCGATTGGTGCAGCGTGCCTTGACATTGTCTACCTAATTAATTTAGCTAATTAAACTAATTAAACCAAGAACTTATAAATTAGCCTTTACATTATTAATTTTACAAACATATCTCTATAATTGGGATTATTAATGAAAGCAATGAAAGATAACTAATGAGTTTTATTCAAGTACCCATAAATCCTCGTTGACAACCCATATAACCATATTAACAAACGTGTTTGTATTTGAGTCACCAGTAAATCATATGGAGAGTGCTCCCGCATCATACTCCCCCTCTTTAGAAGAATTTGTCATCAAATTCTGATCATCAAGATATGGTGGACAAATCTCCAATAGTAGAAGGAAAATTGGATTTAAATAATCCAACCTTTTACCCAAAAACTGATATTAATCCCAACTTCACTTAGTGTATAGAATAATCCAACCTTTCTAAGTTTGTGCATTGGTTGCACCCAAGTTAACTATGTTAATTATTCCGTCTGCAGTTGCTTACGTGGCATGTGAATGGGTGTAAATGGCGCGAGTTTTCCCATCTTCTCCGTTCATTGAAGAACCCTAAAATCTCTTCTCTTGTCTTGTCTCTCTCTCTCTCTCTCTCTCTCTCTCTCTCTCTCTCTCTCTCTCTCTCTCTCTCTCTCTTTCTATGAGCAGTAGCAAAGTCCAAAACCCACATCCTCTAAAGTGATAAAGATTGGGCAGTTGAAGTGTGCCCTTCTCCACAACATGTTCAACGCAAAAAGTGGCATAACCAATCCCTTTTTTCCATACCACGAATGATGCTGAGAACATCATCATTATCAACCACCTTCCTGCCATAAACCACAAAATTGAACCATCAACATCATACACATAACCATGTTTAAATTTAATCAAAATCAAAATCACAAATCAATATCAAATTATACCAACTAATTAAACTCATCAATTACATTCTAATTAACCTCATCATTTAACTCATCAACCAAATAAACTCAATACCATCACATTTCCAGCCTAGATTGCCCAAAATTTCCTATTTTATCAACATAACTTTGACCAAAAAATCAACTCTTTAACACAGCCATTCACAATCAATCTTATTTTTTAGCTTCTAAAACAACTAAATTCAACAACAAGCACTTACATTTGAACTTTATTAACCTGGTTTGGCCCTTCATTTTGAATTTCGTCAGATGCAAAACCTTGATCCACCACCAGTACAACCGCTCAGCTTTGATTCTGGGTTACGAAAGCAAACATAACTTGACATCTTCAATTGTGGTTAAGATCTTCAGCACAGCTATGAAAGCTCACTGGTTTTGGGCAATTTTTGGGGGGAGAAAGAGAGACAGAGAGAGAGGGAACAGAGGTAGTTTAAGGAAGGGTTTTGAACAAAGTGAAGACAGGGTAATCATTAGCGCCACTTATACCCCGTCACATGCCACGTAAGCAACTACAGACGGAAAAGTTAACGAAGTTAACTTGGGTGCAACCAATGCACAAACTTAGAAAGTTTTGATTATTCTATACAATAAGTGAAGTTGGGATTAATATCAGTTGTTGGGTAAAAGGTTAGATTATTTAAATCCAATTTTTCATAGTAGAAAGTAGCACTTACTTCCCATTAAGGCTCCGTTTGGTAGGGTGGAAGTGATTTCAGGAAAAAATCATTTTCAATTGAAAATTAGAATTTTACTTCAACTTCTCTTGTTTGGTTTGAATTAAAAATAATGAGAGAAAAGTCTCAAAGAATGTAATGCCACCACATATCAACCCCATTTCTCTCTCCTATCAAAAAACAAAAAATAAAAAAAGGCAAGAACAATAGATTTAATGGAGGTCGCTGGAGTCACCATTGACACACCATTGACGCACTATCAGAAGCCATCATCCGTCATCGGCCAAAATTGACAGAAAACTTGAATCCATGGCCGTTTGTCAATAAATTGCATCCAAATATTCAGATCTAAAAACAAAAACGAGGAAATTGCAAGAAAGGGAATCAAATATCTTGAATGAGGAATTTGCAAAGGCCACAAAGTAAATTAAACAAGGTAGAAGGAGAGAGAAGGAAGAAATTGTCAATACATTGAAAAGAGAAATTGGGAGGATGAGTGAGGAGAGAGAAAGTGTTAATGACGGTGGAGAGAGAAAGAGGGTTTCATCGAGTAAAGAGGAGTGAGAAAGTGGGGTTATACACCAGGTCACGGATTCAAGCCTCCTGAGGAGCACCTACACGAATTTATTTGTGGAATACCCGAGTCGTGCGTTAGGAGGTGCCCTTTAGCCACGCCTAAGGAGCCAAGGAAAAGAAAGTTGCTCCTTGCAGGCTCAAAAAAA
>BSSO01000751.1:0-29113 GCA_030267885.1 Mesembryanthemum crystallinum
CTGTTTCTAATTATTCCTATTGGAATACAAGCCCAACTATAGAATTTCGGAATATTCTATTTCATGATACGATGGGAGCTAGCCTCGAGAGGAGGATCTCCTAATCGTTTTTCCTTACCTTTATAAAAAAAAAAAAAAAAAATGATGTCTATTCGGAAACTGGTTTTATTTTTAATCAAAAATCAATTCTCATACTCTCCCGTCCCTTTAAAACTAACAGTTTGACTTGTGTGGTTTCCAAGAAAATAGAAGTACTTTATTTTTTTTTACAGTTTGACTTGCGTAATTTTCAAAACAATACATTGACCATTAATAATTACAATTAGATAAACACTTCCTCAATTCCTAAATAACTCTACCATTTTCCTAATTTGGTTGTTTCACAAAAACACTACCATATCTTTTTTAGGTAAAAAATTTGGTGGTGAAGTACAATTATATCCCCAACTAAACACCTCCAACCACCCACCCAATAACTAATGTTGGGGGCAAAAGGAGAAGGCACATGCCAAAATCAACTTGCATTGATTTTTGTGTAAAAAAATGATAGAGTTATTTAAGAACGAAATGAGTAACATATAAAGGCTCCATATAACATGACTCAAAAGTCAAAAAGATGGGGTGTTGGGCCATCCCATATTATCCCAGGCCTACAATTCTCCCATGAACATCAGGCCAAACCAAAGAAAGGGCCGAACGACAAGGATCTTACCTAGGACTAGGAAGTCCAAAACTATTTTCTCAACTATAAATAAACCTCAACTGCCCAAAGCTTGAGCATTCACCATCCTATAATTAGAGCTTGTCGCTCTCTACTATCAATAATACTATTTCAACCACTAACCTTAGCAAAAACGGTAAATATCTAAAGTTATGCTATTTGGAAGGGTTTGGAAATGATGAAAAAGAAGGAAGTGTTCCAAAGTCTTTATACATTTAGACTCATGCATGGTTGTGAACAACATTAACAAAATTAGGCTCTATACTTTTTATCACCTCTATCGGGATCCTAAAATTCAAAATCGGATATTATAAAATTTGTATAGAAAAAAAGTGTAATGGATGTATCATTACACCTTCCAAAATAGAATAAATATACGCCATGACAACCGACGCAATATATGCATCAGAGAGAATACTTACTGCAACTTGTCATCTGAGAAAATCATGAATACAACTTGTCTACAAGAATGTTGATTTCTTATGGTTTCATTGGCATTATACGAACATGAATATAAAGTGATCAAAAAGTAATTGGACATGATAAGAGTAATCGATACATTTGAAATGACAAAATGCGGGGATGACAAAATGCGACTCCCAAAATTTAATGAATCAAGTAATTATCAAAGCAGTTCATTTAAAAAATAAATAATTAATTAATTATCAAAACATATTATATATTTAAAAAATAAAAAAATAAAAATCAAATATTTTCGGATGATGATTTCTTGATTTTAATCACCGTTTAGAAATAATACTTGTATTAGGTTTTATTAAATAAACAACGTATTTCCCGAGTGATGTTAGCAAACCTTTTTTTCCCATTTTTTTCCTCAAACGAATGATTGTGATGAGATCTCTGAGCTCAACACTAAACAAGAGTTGGGGAATTGGATTTCATTCAAGGTTTCTCCAGCTTACATTACATGAAAGCATAGATATTTTTAATTTGATGTATAGATGTTTTTCTAACCCTATTTTACAACCATGAACAAGTAACCAAGATCTTCACTCTTGAAAACAAAACTATGCCCGCGGCCATTGTGGACTAACGACCTACAAAAACGCACAACTGGGTTAATCGCAACTTGTTTAATCTTTGTAGAAACATGAACTCTCTGTACAATATGCAGCAGCATGAAAGCAACATTTTTTTGCACGGAGAGGCAAGGAAACAGCATCAACTGTAGTTTGTATATCCATATTCAAGTGCAGGCACCAGACAAAAATATAGCCAAACAGTGCACCAAATACAAGCGCGGTGTAAATATAGCAAAACAGTACAGAAAATACAAGTGCTGTCGAAAATTATGATCAGAATACAAGGATCTTAGGTCCATCATCTCATTGCTACATGGCGTGGACTCTAAGAAAAAACCTCAAATGAAAATGGTAGTTGAAATAGAAAACATTTAGTGATATCCTCTAAAGATGCAAAAGCGAGACCAAATTGGGAGAGAGATAAATATGAGAGGTAGGATGGCTTACCTCAAGGGTACTGAAAACCAAGCGCATTCTACTGGCAACAAGAGAAGGTTCCTCAGCATGTCCCGCCACTGCCATCTGCTCTAACTGAAGAGTCTTCACAGGAAGCCTTGTAACATGAAAAATAGGATATTTAAAGATGATTTCAAAAACAGCGACATCATTTGGATTATTTGAAGAATCCCAAGTTGATGTGCATATAGGGATTCATAATAGAGATTAGAACAGCTTGGGAAACTCAAGTTACTGCGCATGATCGCCATGATGGGATGCACAACAGAGAATGGAAAGCACGGAAAGTACATAAGATTTTTAAGTATTCCAAATTCCAAGGAATTTGTATAATTGTATAAGCAATCAATGTTTGGCAATTTTTCAGCTTCTATTGTAATGTAGTACTTGTAAAAGTCCAGCTGATGGCTATATACATTTGACAATACCCCTCCATCCCAGTAAAAATAAGAATAAAGAAAAAGAAGAACTACCATAAATGGAATTTCTGTGAGAAGCACCTCGTATGGTTTGGTATACATGAATTATGGTTATTTAGTTGAGAATTACAACACCATCAGAGTAGTAATGGTTAAGGTGGGAATTTTGCTGTACTCATCTATGAAGATTCTGATCTGAAAGTAAGCATCAACTTTATGTGAATGCTACTTTATCTTCAAAACACAATAAAAGAGATCACTTACCATGCCATTCCTCTCACATAATACGCATTCGCGATGATTGCACAAAAGCCCTTCCATTGGAGCGAAATATCTTCAGAAACGGGAGGTGAAGTGGACCACCTAACTACGGTTGGTTGTGGTGTGCACAAGATGGTGATGAACACAATGCTTAACCAAAGAATACACTCATCAACCTGCATATGAAATAAGAGGCATAAGTTCCACTTCTTGATCCATTGAACAGATTTCAAGGCTACATAACATCAATAACACAGATTGCCTGCAAAAGAAAATGGGCATTATTTGCCAATTTAGGTTATGCTTAAGACATCAATATTCAAAGGAAAAATTCTTGCTCGCAACCTGAATAAATAAAGCTAGCCTAGAAATCCAAACAGTCTTCTGTGAACCTACATAGAAAATTTGATAGGCATAATAGTGACTTAAGGAGGTTAGAAACTAAGAAGACTTGTTCAAAGGCAATGGAGCAAATTAAAACTAGTGTACTTACTGCACCACACTGTATAATTTGTTGGATAATCATCTAAAGAGTACACAACTCACTTCATCAGAAATTATTTTGGACTTTAGGTTTGTACTTCCACCATAATCTTCCATTGCCTCTATTTCGACTCCTGATTCTTTCATATTGGTTAGCTCTTTTCTTAAACCTTCATCAGTACAGCCTAATGCATATGCATTTACGCCAGCTCTGATAAACTCCTGCACCATTAAAGCAATATAGTAATTCAAAGAGCAGCAACCCCCATACAAAATAGAAGCCAGAATACTATACCACATAGAGAAAAGAAGCAGAAAAGGGCATCTGTTACCTTTAGGTTATTTGTCCCACCACGATCAATTACATTGCGGTATCTTCTGAACAAGCTGATAGCAATATTTGTTGATGAGCGGTACTCGTCATCTGATGAAACTGGATCTTGAGACTGGCACTGGAAAGGGAACATATGCATATGTTTCAACCAACAAAAACTGGACAGATAAAAGAAATTTTCCAGAAGAGCAGCCTTTAATACATACCAGCCATCTCTTAGTTGTAGTATCATGGGGCAGAAAATGGATCTTCAATTGGCCACGGCCTTGCTTGGAAAGGAAACACTTGCGCAGCCCTTCACTACAAGAAGCACTTGGTTGACTAGGAGAGCTTACAGCACTGACCAATGGAGAAACATTTTTAATCTTAGGAAGACTAAATTCCTGAAGTGTATGCTTCTCTGAGTAACTTAAGCACTTGTTGATACCTCCCCCAGCATGCAATGTCACCATGATTGAACCATGATAGAATTGATTGCCTTCAAAATTGCAAAATGCAAACAAGCTCCTCAGCTCACACGAAAAGCGAAATACCAATCACGAAGCACATCCAAACCCCCTACAAGTTGGAGATTTGACCAATCCAACACTAGCTAGAATTAGCCCATGAACTTGGTTTAACTTGCACTTTTTATAGTTAATATTGCGGTGGATGGATACTCAACTGATTTTGAGGACCTGTTATGTTTAGAAACTAATTTAGTGCAAGCCAGTGGCTGAATGAAAGATGAAGATAGATTTGAACAAAGTCCTGTGACAGGGGGATATTCTGTTGCTACTTGTGTGTTTTGCCTATCCTAGGGAAGTTAAGTTTTAACAACCCATTATAGAGAGTGTTTATGAAGTAACATTAAGGAGGTACAGCCCAAAATCAATTGGTAATGGGTGGAGTATCTCCTCTAGTTATAAACATGTCAAGGCTAACTCATTTTATCCATGTGGGACTTACCACTTAACAAGGGCAAATACTGCACTGTGGAATGGCAACATCGGCAGAATTACAAAGGGATTTCACTTCATTGCTGGACTGAGAAAGCTGCAGTTAGCTGCTGCTATGTGATTATGTATGGGAAGCAAGGAGAAAGGATTTCAGAAGGATAGATAATCTACAGGTCATTGTATTAGAATCATTCAGTGAGATGTCTTTAAGAATTAAGACTGTTTTGAAGGAAAACCTGAAATTGAAAGTTGGCTTCAAATATATGGCTGAAGTAAGAGGCTCTAATGGAGACTCAAGAAAGGGGCCGGTAGCGCTACATTTTAGCCTTTCAACCCCAATCCTCCACCAAAAAGGGAAAGAGCCATTCCCAATCTTAACAACTATATCAAAGCAAGCTCAATCAAAGCAAGAAGATAAACTGTAATTAGGTAACATTAATCAGTAATCTCATCCCAAATGTAAGTGAACTTCAATTTCTTGCCAGTGTTTACACTGGCAACCCAAATGGGAGGAGACTCCAAATACTTGCCACCATGATAGCAATTCAGGATAAACTGGTGGGTTCAGGTTGGGACTTGGATTGATTCCGGGTCAATGCTAAAAGACATCCAAAACTACGCAAATGATAGAAAATTACATTATACGCCAGAACATTTAAGCGGGTCGAAATTCGGGTTAAATGGGTTTGAGTCACTTCAGGTTCGGGCTGTCGTGTCAGATCAAGTGGTGCCAGCTCCACGGCCAACTTGAATGGCCTAATGAACTGACCCTCCATAATCAAACAAGTAAGGTCACCAATCAAATTGGACTCTGATGACAGTCAATTTGACATGATGGCCATGATGAACACCATTGGGCAAAATTGATTGACTGCCACTGTTTTCCTCCCAAATACTATGATTCATAAACCATACTAGTCTTTTCATCTACAACAAGGTACTATATTTCTTTGGTATGATAAAGCTCATGCATTGTATTACACTGTAATTATTACATCAATGTCTTCTATATATTACAGACAACTATATATTTCATTTCACTAGCAAACATCCTAATTTCTGTGTAAAAGCAATGATTGAGTAACAAAATACACCAACAACAAAAAGAATCATGGTAAAGAAGAGAAAAATTCAGAAGGGTCACCTGTTCTAGAGATGATTCAATTGCATATTGAATCACTGGCGTTGCCTGAATGAAGTAAAGATAAACCCTTGAAAGATACAGAACATCTGTGAGGATCCCATCGGTATGTATTTAGAGAGGAGGGAGAGAAGAGAAAATGAATCTAATGGCTTTATTGAAGCCACGAAAATTATTGTATGGTTGAAAAGAATCAATTGAAATGAAATTGTGAAATTGATTGATTGAGCACAAAATGAATGAAAGGAAATATCTTTGTTTTTGGTGTAGTTTGTAAGAGGGAGTCAAGAGAGCCGTGCTCGTATAACATCCCCTCAACATGGCATTTGTCATCGGCAAAAACAAGAGGGTTGATTCACCCTTCCCCCTCCCTGCCCCAGAAACTACTAGCTTGTCCAAAACTATATACACTCGGCTGAATTAAACTGAACTAATCTGAATCGAAGAATATGAACCAACCACATATTTTGTAATAAGGAGGACTAGTTATTTGGCACACCTAATAATTTTTCCATTTACCCGGTCTTTGTTGCATTTACATGTCATTATTTCTTGACCGAACTAATAATATTTTTCTCCTAAGTATGGGGTGAGTAGCGTAATGGCGCATTCCCCACTCGTCCTCCCCACAATGACTGGTCCATAAGTTTTAGTTGTTGAAGCCTCTACAATTGTGCCTTCATTAAGGAGTTGTAGACAATGCAGCCACTAGAAATCGAATCTGGATGGCATAGGAAACGAACACATCAAGATAACCATCGAGACAAACCTTTTTGGTTACTTCACCAATTAGAGCATCTCCAATAGTTAGCACATTTCTCTGTATGCTAAGACATTGTTTACAAACTACATTGTTATCCCTCTAACAAACCTCGGTAGCATGTAAAACACTCTAATGGTTTGCATATCTCATAGTATATCAACTATTCCTTTAACATACTACTTCTCTAAGCTAACCAATGGACTTGTTCTTGTTTTTGGTATATCATGCTATATATTTCCCTTGTGTTAACTTAAAACTCAAAATAGTTGTTGGAAGAACTATTGTGTCCCTTTAACCTCAAGCAAATCCCTCATCAATTTAGTACTAGCCAAATTGGTAACTTCTGAAATCACCCTTTATTCCCCTTTCCTCTCTTCTCTCTAATCAAGGTTTGTGTATATTTGGTGGGTTGGTAGTGGCATTTGGCGGGTCCTATAAGATAGAAAGAACATCCAATATCCATCATAAAATAATGCCTCTTGCAAAAAAGAAGTGTTTTTTTGTAGCAAGGATCATCAAAACTTATCAAAGACAATCCACCTGTCTCCTTCACCGCTCCCCAATCTAGTCCCAGAAAAGAGAGAGAGAGTGTAGGAGAGAGAAAGAGAGTGGCAGCCACTCACTAGGGATTTGGCTTTGGAAACCCTCCTCCACCCACTACATACCACCAACCCCATCATTTTCCCTTGCTTCTTTATTTTGATTTAGTTTTCTTAATTTGATACATAATCTCATTAATAAGGTGATTGTATTAATACAAAGACGATATTTTTATTAGAACCTATTTAACTGGGTAATGCCCATTTCGTCTCTCAGATTGTGTCACTGCTGAAGCACCAAAAGGAGACTTCTTTCTTGAGGTGAGTTCTCTCTCAGGACTTTTATCGAACACCTGTTGATCTCCTTGTATTACATGCATCTCGTTTGTTACTGCTGAAAGTTGAGATCTGGGTTAGTTTCTCTGCGTAATGGGTTCTCATTCTTTGGCTCTTATATTGATATGTGTCTCATTTTCTTTGGCAATGGCTGATTATGTGCTGTCTTTTCTTATGGGTTCCCATTTTCGCTGCTTTCATTGCCTTGGTGCCATTACTAGATACCCAATTCATTCTGTTTGCATTCTTAGATGTTGGTACTGAATAGTGTGGTGGAGTAATTATTTAGTTACAGTCTATTTTTAAGAATTGGTCTGGATGTATTTATAAGCAACTAAAAGCGGAGTCTTTAACTGCATATGTAATTTCCTTGTGCTTATAGTGAGGAATTTGAATTGATTCCAGGCAACACATTGTAGTTGTAATGTGTTTTGCTGGGTATTAAGTGTGATGACTCACTGATATGGATGAATGCTTTGCACCATTTAGACAATCCCATTGAGTGATTTCTTCTTCATTAAAGACTGAATTTACTATAGTAAAGGCTTTAGATACTGTATGAGGCATTTTAGTAACTGCACATCACATCAACCATATGCTTTTCTTCATGTGTTCAGAAAAAGTTTGACTTAGAGAGATGAGAGGGGGAGGGCTATGGCAGCTTGGGCAATCAGTTACTAGGCGTCTTGCTCAGGCTGAAAAGAAAGTCATTGCACGTCGATGCTTTGCCTCAGAGGCAGATCTTAAGAAGACCGCTCTCTATGACTTCCATGTTGCAAATGGTGGGAAAATGGTACCTTTTGCTGGATGGAGCATGCCGATTCAATACAAAGATTCAATCATGGATTCCACTATCAATTGCAGAGAGAATGGCAGTCTTTTTGATGTTGCGCACATGTGTGGGCTGAGCCTTAAGGGGAAGGATTGCATTCCTTTCCTTGAGAAGCTTGTTGTTGGAGATATTGCTGGACTTGCTCCTGGAACTGGGACTCTATCCGTTCTCACAAATGAGAAGGGAGGAGCAATCGATGACACTGTAATCACAAAGGTGACTGATGATCACATTTATCTGGTTGTCAATGCGGGTTGCAGAGAGAAGGATCTTGCACATATTGAGGAGCATATGAAGGCATTCAAGGCTAAGGGTGGGGATGTCTCGTGGCACATTCATGATGAGAGATCTCTTCTAGCTCTTCAGGTTAATTCTTTAATTCATCTCTCCAGTAATATAGATTTTTCCCTGCAAAGTTCTCATGGGCTATAGTGACCATTTATCATGATGTATGACTGTATGTTTGTAAGATACAGTGCCATCATGAGAGGGGACAGTGAAAGGGGGATAAATTGATTGTCATGGTTCTGATGTATTCTCATAGCTGTGCAGTTCTGACAAGTTCTTTTGGATATATTTTTCTCAGGGCCCTCTTGCTGCCCCTGTTCTTCAACATTTGACCAAAGAGGACTTGAGCAAGTTCTACTTTGGGCAATTTACTTTCCTGGATATCAATGGATTCCCCTGTTATCTCACTAGGACTGGGTATGCTTCCTTCCATTCCTTTGTTTGTGTAATGTGCAAGATGTCCTTTCGCAGGGTTTATTATATGGGTATTTGGTCACTGCCATCTTTCAGAACTTCCATTCAATTTTTGGTATTTGCAGTATATGCGACCCCTCTTACCCCACCTAGGCGGGAGTCTCTTTGGAGGCCTTGGGGTAGTGTTGATGTTGATGATGCATTATATGCATTTATGCTTAGATGTAAATTTAAACTTCTGAACACACACTTCTTGCTACTATAAGTATCTCGAAAATTATGCATGGTTTTGCCTTCTTTATTTCATCATTTCCATACTGCATTCAATTATGTTCTACAACTTACTTTTTCTCACGTACTACTATCCAAGTCTATTTAATTCACTTCAGTACAAATCAACTAAAATGAACAAAGCCTCTGTGTCTTTTTTTCGTGTGTGGCTAGGAAGCTGGAAGTTGGAGTAACAATAGCTTGTTCATTGACTATAAAAATTGTTGGTCATTACCAGGTATACTGGTGAAGATGGCTTTGAAATTTCAGTTCCCAATGAGTATGCAGTTGACCTAGCTAAGGCAATGTTGGAGAAATCTGAAGGAAAGGTAAGACTAACTGGACTGGGTGCTCGAGACAGCTTAAGGCTAGAGGCCGGGTTGTGTCTATATGGAAATGACCTAGAACAACATATTACACCTATCGAGGCAGGTCTGACTTGGGCTGTTGGGAAGAGGAGGAGAGCAGAAGGTGGTTTTCTTGGTGCAGAAGTGATACTCAAACAAATTGCCGATGGCCCACCACAGAGGCGTGTAGGGTTCATCTCTTCAGGACCACCGGCTAGAGGTCATAGCGAGATTCAGAATGAAAAGGGAGAAAGCATTGGTGAAATTACCAGTGGAGGATTTAGCCCTTGCCTTAAGAAGAACATAGCTATGGGTTATGTGAAATCTGGGAACCACAAAGCAGGCACTAAAGTTAACATCCTTGTAAGAGGAAAGCCCTATGAAGGGGTTGTCACAAAAATGCCATTCGTGCCCACAAAATACTACAAGTCACCCTAATTGAGAGTCGCTACTTACCGATTTTCTAATTACTTCCCATCTTTAACATGTTCGACGAAACTCAAAACTCAGTCTTGGAATGTGTTCCTTGTTCCTGAATTTTCTTTCGTTAAAATGTTGTTTCTGTTTCTCTGCTACATTTGCAGTCCTATTAGTCTTAAATAATGAGAAAGTCAGAAAATATATGATATGTCTATCTATCGCTTTGTTGTATATGTAGAAATTGATGGCTAAGCTGAAAATCTGCTTAAGCTGTATATAGAAATTGATTCTGAAAATCTGCACAAGATAAGCTGTTCTGCTTCTTTAATACCCGGTATGCCTTATTCACAGTTTGGATTATGATGTTAACATGGTTGTAACGCTATGCATGAGATTTTAGTTCTCAAGTTTGCCAGCGACTGTTTCCGTTTCTCCCTTTGTGATAAAATATCTCATAACCATAGGAGACTATGTAAGACATTGCAAAAGTTTTCTAGACTTGAAAACTGATCCAAATTCACGGTGATTTTTGGGTTTTGAATTACTAGACTTTTTAGGTGGCACATAGTGAAATGTAAACATAATAATCTCACAAATAGATGCATCAATGCATCAAAAGTAAACGTAACAGTTGGACGTAACAGTTGGACGGAGGGAATAGTGCTAGTTTTCAGAAAATCAAATCTGAACCAACTTGATAAAGGAAATGAGACAGTAAATGATTTGCCAAGTCCAAAAAGGCAGTCCTCAGTACTTTCAGGTATAACGCATCTCAGAAAAATATCAAGGTGCGTTGTTGATTACACAACACATTACAAATTATTCATCTCTCAATCAAAAAGAGAACTATATTGAAATCAAAAGTGTGTACTTGAAATTTTTCAAGGCCTAGAGCCAGGAACTACATTCCCTAACATTTGAAAATTGTATGTACTCAATCATTATGCCCTAGTCCAAAATTTGTCAAGGCAGGGTGCACAACTGACCCTCAAAATTATGTGAATACATGATAAAAAGTGTTTTATTTTCATCTGCCAACAACTGCCCCGGCATCTGAACATGCCTTGGCAGATTACTTCTTTGCTTCATCTGCATATTATACGTCAAGAAGCAGCCTCCTGGGGTCTTCAACCACATCTTTGATGCGCCGCAAAAAGAACACGGCCTCTCTTCCATCAATCAACCTGTGGTCATATGTTAGTGCAATGTACATCATTGGCCTGGGAACTACCTGACCTCCAACCACCATGGGACGGTTCACAATCGAGTGCATCCCCAATATTGCAGACTGCCAAACCGAAAACAGTAACATTAGATACAAAATTCCTGATTTCCTTGAATACAAGCAACTCGGTACATACTCGAAATAGTAGTATGAAAATTCTTCGGTTACCTGTGGAGGGTTGATGATTGGGGTACTTAAGAGACTCCCATAAACACCGCCATTTGATATTGTGAATGAGCCACCAGCCATCTCATCAATTGATATTGTTCCATCACTTGCCTTCTTGGCAAGAGTGTTGATCTCCTTTTCGATTTCAGCAAAGTTCATATTCTCAGCACCCCGGACCACAGGAACCACAAGGCCCTAGAAGCAATGAACAAGTGTGATCAGTAAGTCGGAAACAACCACTATTACTGCTAGCCTAAGATGTATATGCAACTTATCTCATGAATAGAAGAGATCAATAAACCGAAGAGGGCGACTAATTTTTTTAATTTTTATTTTTACCCTTAATGATTTCATTTACAGTACATTATTTGAGCAGAGGCGATAATTTTATGGTTGCCACCAACTTATCTGAAGTCTTCTTTCCCCTTGAGTAAGAAATAAGAAATTATTCTGGATTATTAAATTGCTCTCTTGATACTGAAATCAATGTCTCACATAGTCACATTCCATTCTATCATAGCCCAAATAGTTGTCTTAATTTCTTACAACTGCTAATGTTCTACAAATCACATATATAGGCCTCCAAAAGAAAGACATTGAGAAGACAGACAATCCTTGGGAAACGAAGTGTTATTTACTATACAAGTTATAACAAATAATTGTTTCAAATACCTTTAATTAATCATTCACGAGACGCCTCAGAGAAGAAGAGGGGGGAGGGGGTGGAAATCACTTCACGAGAAAGGGAAGATTGATGATGACAATATTCATTTATAATAGCTAGGGGCAAAAATCAAAAAGCACATCAGGAGTTTTGTGTGACAAGATTTTGCTTAAACGCAGGAAATAAGGGCACATGGCTTGAGGTCAACTCTGCTGTATGGCGTAGAGTGTTCGCCAATTAAACAAGTTAGTGTTCAAAAGCTAATGGTCGCTGAGATGAGAATGTTTCTTGGATGTACAACCATACTTGAGAGGATTAAATTCAGAATAAAGTGATTCGAGATGAGATGGGAGTAGCTTTCATTGCAGATAGGATGAGTAAAATGAAGCTAGAAGGATTCCAACATGTTAAGAAGAGACACCCCGATGCCTATTGAGGAAGTTTGAAAGCATTATAGTAATGAAATCTCAGAGGTATACCAACGAAGACCTCAGAAGAACTGGCAGCAGGTGATAAGACAAGATTTGACTCATCTTCATCTCATTGCAGATACGAGGACATGAGTACACGACCCTTGACAGGAGTTTGCAAAGTTCTGGCATTCTAGAATTAGTATATCTGCTAAAATTATATTGGTCTACAATCTTATTGACCAATTTTATATCATGTTTACTTCTTTACCTCTCCCCCTACTGTTGTACATTGCTGTTGCGACAGTCTACCACTACTGCTGCTGCAGCTATACTTTGTAACAAAATTTTTTGTCTGTGTGTCTTCCAAGAACAGCTTCTCTGTCTATAAAGGGTAAGGTACATAGAGCTTGACCTCTCTTAACCTTGTCAATGGCAGGACCTATGTTGCACGGAACGAGTCGCGGATCACGGCAGCGTCCTGCGTTCCCTACAACACAGGGAGGACTCACATTGTTTGCCATTGTTACTATACAATTCTAGGGGTCCTTCAATAACCTTAGTTCCACTGTTGATGCTACAACCTGTGGATAATTATGTTAATACTGAAAGTTTACTTGTTTGATCATCTTTGTTATCTCACAACCTCACTATTAACATTAGCCTCCAAATAACTTGGACCCATATGAACATTATCTAGAGTGTGCAGTCCAGCAGCATGTTTGATGAAGAACTCAATTAAATTAAAAAACCAAAAGTAGTGAAAAGAACTTCCAGTAGAAATATCTGATAAAAAAGGATTAGATGCAGACCTTAGGAGTGCCGACAGCAATACTAATATCAATATAGTCTCTATATATAATATCATCTCCATCAATGACAGCATTGACAATTGGTTGACTCTGAAGTGCACTCACTGCTGCCTAGAATCATCACAGAGAAGTCAGCATTAAACAATCTTTAATGTTATCAGGCCCACGTGAGCGAGCAGCGCCAATACACCCCAAAGAAAAGTACTTACTTTGACAAATCCGGACATGAATCCCAATTTAACTCCATGTTTCTCAACAAAAGCATCTTTGTAATCAGAGCGCAGCTTCATCAAGTTTGTCCTGATAAATAAGGACGCCCATGTCAAACAATCGCATGTAAGATGACACTTCTTCACCTCACCTTTTTAGTGTGTACGACTTCTATTTATATTATATTAAGCTTCCATATGACTAATTTAGAAGAGTGGTCACAAGTACACCTTCACTTAACTACACATTTGAAATTTCAATCCAGGAAAGTTGCACATGCTGAACCATTGGACATTACTAGGACTTGACAGCATTAATTGGTAATTCATTCAAATTTTGATAAGATGTGACAGGACATGCTTACTCTATAAGGCCAATAGCGATTACTCTATAAGGCCAATGGTGAACCAAACAAGTCAACGACTTGACATTAAACCAAATTCTCCACCTTTCTCTTGACAAGCTGTGCTTTGCCACTATGATGATGTTCCTTGCTATAGAAACACTTTAACATTACATGCTCTGACTCCTCTGAGTCATGTTGGGAATAAAACAAAATTATACACATGCTAAAAGCAAATGACATCATGAAAGAAAAGGTAGGACATGATAACTAATCTAATGAAACCAGAGTTGGGAATAACACAAAATTACACACTAAAGAACCTAGAAATTCACAAGAATGTGGAAAGGTAATGGACTTGTGGCGGCTATATTAAAGTCCAGAATAGTTTATTGGTTTATTATGCATGTTACATCAAAATTCCCCCCAAAAAAAAAAAAAAAAAAAATAAAAAAAAATGCTTACATATCAACTTCATTAAAAGTAGTCAGCAAGGCAAAAGTGTTCTGAGAGTCCTTCAAACGGGTTGCAACTCGTTTTCTTAGTCTTGTCATCGGAACCTGAAATCAATATCACAATAAGTTTTCATAACTAAAAGCTGGCAACAATGAACATCCATCACAAAAACTCCATTTACTCCAAGTAATCAAATCTTTATAAGCATTAAAGGAACACTCCCAATTCAATCGGAAATAAAGAACCTTACTTACCCTTCTTTCTCTTTCCTTTGGAGGTAGTTGAGGTTCTGAAGGTGAAGGCTTCGTAGATGGCGGAGGAGTTGCTTTAGGCTTTTCTTTGGGAGCAGAAACTTCAGACTTAGGCTTTTCTTCGGCTTTTGGCTTTGGCTCATCTGTCTTTTCTTTCTTAGCAGGAGCAGGCTTGCTGGTTGGTGACTCTGATGGAGCTACATGCGTTACATCATCAGCAGACTTTGAAATGATTGCTATCTTAGTGCCAGGCTCCACAGTATCACCAATTTTTGCTACAAGCTAATAATTTGGGACAACCACATTACTCTCTTACACTAATGTAATACCCTGGGGAAAAAATGGAAACTATCAAAGAAATTATACATACTTGATGAACGACACCAGCTTCAGGACTAGAAACATCAATAGTGACCTGATCATAATACACTGGTTAATTCCCCTGATGATAAAAAACAATTACATGAAACATGTCACTATACTACTCCGTGGAAATGGAAGTACCTTGTCTGTTTCAATTTGTGCAATTGGCTCATCAACTTCTACCCGGTCACCAGGATCTGCTCCAAGTCAATGAACAATTACATGAGTTGCATTAAGGATATAAATAAAAATGAATTGACAAAAAGAGCTTAAGCTAACCCTCCCTAGTCGATAAGGATTATTTTCCTAAAATAAGAACAAAATTTCAACTCATTGGAGAGACTTACGCTTCAAGAATGCCGCTAGAGTGCCATCAGTAACGGATTCTCCCATAAAAGGTACAACAGCTTCCACAACATCACCTGCAGTGCAAGTAATGAACTTGATTAATGAGGATTCAACTTGAAACATATATCAAAACAATCAAATAAACAAACATACCACTGTCCGAAGAGTAAGACCTGGTCCACATTTGGCTGCGAAAATCTGTTTGAAAACATGATCCAACTAGTCTGCACACAACACATAATCAAATAAACAAACAAAAAACACAATTAAATAATACTCCAATTTTAACTCTGCATGACTGAACTTAACATGAACTTCAATATATATATATATATATATATATATATATATATATTGCAGCATTCAAACTCGTCTAAATGAGTGAAGGAGACAGAAAAGACCATAAACATACCTTAATGACCTTATACTAGTTGAGGAACCTGCAATGTAAAGCATTGAGAACAATTTAGCAATAAACAGACATGCAATATTTACTCAATTACATATTTATTCGAAATCCAAATGAGACTCACCCAAATTTCCATGTGAGCTAACTTTCCTGATAATGGTCGACCCTCTTCCGGAAAGAAAAGTCTATACAGTCAAAGCAATGTGTAAATTTGAGTCTCTCTAAAGGACAACATACAAGAATAAGTTCTGTTCAAAAATGCTTGTTTGGCAGTTGAGAACACTACAGAATTTTAAGACACTACAGAGCCCCCAGGCCACCACAATGACCAGTAGATGAATGGTGGCACAAATCAAGTATGATCAGCGACAAAATTAAGGATAGTCCAACTAACAAATAAGCATCAACAACAAGGTTTTTTCCAAAATACATGGCATACACAATCGGAATTATGTGATTACATGATGAATTCAACACAACTAACTTGAGAAAGATAGGTAATCAAGCATTAGACAGCAACTAAGGTTGGAGGAGAATGACATCAAGCAGGCTGAATGCATATATAGAACGCAAAAAAGTTACTCATCACACAACATAAACTTATTATCAGATTCATCAATAGTTCTTATTTGACATCAAAACAAGGCTAGCGACACCAAGTAATTCATGAACTATTTGGGCTCGGTTTAAAGCTTGACTCGGCTCAATTGGTTTAAAAAATGAGTTAAAGTTAAGCATGAAGTGTACAAGATAAGCTTGACCTCAATAGTGTTTGGTTCAAAAGCTCCAAAATCAAAATGATCATTTCTTTTCTCACCTTTTTTATGGGACACATGACAGTGACCCTTGGGAAAACATTATAACTGTGTAAGTGTAACTTTGATAGGACAGTATATATTTGTTGTCATTGAGCCGAGCTAATATAATTGGATCAAAAGGCATGAATTAATCCGTCATTTACCAACAAAGATGATAGTCATTATTCTGTGGAGATGAAAAATCTTTACTCAATTAATTTCCCACCCAATGCTAATATAAATGATAACTAAATATAGAGAAGAAAGCTCAACTATTGCTACGTGAAGCGTACTTATACAACAAACTAATTCACACCATACCCTATGTTACCCGGACTCTTCATTTCACATCAAGTACCCGTGTCGGACACTCGATACTCGGACATTGGTATGGACACTCGACACTTCATTTTAGGCTAAAAACGTGCAAATTTTTCAAAATATTGCCGAGTCCAACACTTGGACACGTATCCATGTTGGACACTTCTAGCCGAGTCCGAGTAACATAGACCATACCAACTATGTTGGGGTACAGGTCAAATGCATGTAGCCTTACCCATGGGAGCAAAGAGGCTTTTTTCCATTTAGAACCTAGATTGGGAAGCATCAAGTACCGTATTTTTCTACAAAAATCTAAGAAGTAGAGGGCGATTAGTTATGCATAAGATTTAGTCTATCATAATCCAAACTCATTAATTAGTCTCTTTAAGCTCTGTAAAAGGTACCTATGAATTTATTATTAAACATCTAGACATCGAATTTCGAGACTCTATAAGGATATATGCAATTATTTTACAATTTATGGAGCCAAAAGGCTCACTAGTTACATGACGGCAAATCAACATTGATTATTGCTTCCATTTCAAAAATTTTGTTGTTTAAGGTTAATGTACACATAATAAGAACACCCTTAATTCTAAAAATAGTTAAAATATTTGACTATACTAATCTTTCACTTATTGGAAGTAGTTGGAACTAGGTGTGTTAGAAAGAGAATTTAGAAATTAACCACACGGGTAAAATATGAAAATGAGCAATTGATGTTCTATTGGAATTGTAATGAGACAATGAAAAAAAAAAAAGGTTAGTTAAAAGTTAAAACGAAAGATATTCTAAACTAAAACACAATTCATGGGAGGAAAATCAAACTATTCCATAAGGTCACATCCATTAACTCCAAATCAGTTACATCTCAACATGTCAAACTGAACCAATCAAGGTGAAAACTCATGACACAACCAGTCATATAACGTATGGTTCAACAAAATAACTTGAACAAACGTATAAATCATTGAGTGAAAAAATGAAGCATAACAATACACGAAATTCCCACATATCAAACTCATCAACAAAACGTCCAAATTACCTCTTTTCCTGCAGTGGCATAGCCACATGACCCCGAAGGAGGCGCAGACGGCACCGTATTCCTCTGAATTTGGTGCCTCAGAACCTGGAAATACCATTGTAGACCATAATCAATCAACAACCAATGATGCAACAATAAGCGAAACAGGAAAAACAAATCAAGGAATTAGGAGACTCAACCGAAGTTGACGAGACACCGCTACGCACAACTTTCCTCCGTGCAATCCCTAGCATGGCTCCCTTCAACCATAAACAACACCAATTTCAGAAAATCTATCACCTTCGATTGTGAAACGTTCAATAATCAAAATTCAACCATCCCAAATGCGAAAANTTGGCCAAAATATGAACAACACAATTGCAGAGGTTATATTAGGTTTGATTATGATGAGACAAATAATAAAATACCTATGATGTTCTGCACAATTACAGGTAATCTATCCACAAATTAAGAAGATACAAATCTCTTGTATATGCCAAAGCAAATTGAGCTCAAACAAATGCAACTATGAACTAATTAAGAAGAAATTGACCGTACGTGTGTGAAACTAAATTAGATTAACAAATAAAGGGATCAGAATAAATGTATTCATCATACCTGAAGTCAAGAATCATTGTAGAATTGTGGGGCTTTGCCTCGATCTTGTCCGCCATGGCTATCTTTGTGCAGGGATGAGAGAGAATGGAAATGTGAGGAGAAAGAGGCAAAAGGAAGAGATACGATTGACTATTCGTGGGATGAAGAAGAGAGAGAAAAGGGGAGAAAATTACAATCAGATGATAAGTGTTAAGAGTTAAAAAAAACACGCGTCCTATTTCAGCCGTAGGATTTAGTGAATTTAAGGGTCAACATCTTTTCTCATTTCTCATCTAAGAACCCCTTCTCATATGAACTTGTTTCTATATATATATATATATATAGTCAAATTTCGACCCGACTCGAACCCGACCCGAGTTTTAGGGTTCTAACACAGATTTCACGACCCAAAAACCGATTTGGCCCGAACTCGATGGACCCAGATATTTTAGGGTCAAACCCGACCCGAGTTTTAGGGTTCTAACACAGATTTCACGACCCAAAAACCGATTTGGCCCGAACTCGATGGACCCAGATATTTTAGGGTCAAACCCGACCCTTTCATGGGTCGACCTGTTTGACCCGAAACTTTACATTATTACTCATATTATGACAAAAATATGGAATAAACTGCTCTACAATCCATAGTTTATAATTGTGTTAGATGTTTTATGAGTGTTTGACAAAGGTTATAGTATCATTATCATCAATATAGTGGTTGCAAGTAACTTATATTCATTTTTGACATCGCCATAGCGCTAATTAATTATCTTAATATATCGTTAATACTTTTATATACATATTAGCATAATGAGAAACATTATATTCAATTTGCAATAGTTATAATAAGGTAAAACCATCCACAATATATAATTTTCGCAAGATTATTGGTCAAAAATTGACAGAGGAAAAATATCTTAAATGGCGTTCATGACCCAGTGGGTCGACCCGAACCCGACATCTCTGGGTCAGGGTCGAGCATAACCCGACCCGCACGACCCGTTTGACAGGTATATATATATATATATATATATAAAACAAACCATTTTGTTTTTTTTTTTGGTAAGAAGATAGAAACTTTCATTACCAAACAGCAAAGAAGCAAAATAATTACAGTCCTAAGCAGTCCTAAGAGCAAGATAGATTAGGAGCCACCTATAGGTAGGGTTCTCCTTTATACTATCTCCTCAAGATCTATTACAATTAAGCATATGTAAAGTAGATCATTATATAATTCTCTCAATGAACAGTTTGTCTTTTCTCCCCAACTTCCTATTTTTCCAACCCGTAATTCTAGTTCTTATAGTAAAGTTAACTGAATTAAACCAAGCTACATCAGATCATGAAGCATTTTTAAAACAAATAAAGTTTCTTTCCATCCAAATGGTGTAGACCATTGCTGCTAATGCTGCTGAATCACATTGCTTCTGAATTCTGCTTCTACGACTTTTGTTGATCCAATTGAAAATATTAGTGATGCTTTTGCCAGCTGACTTCCACCCCAGCCATTGCTTGATAGCAGAGAGCAAGGTTTTAGATCTAGGACAAGCAAAGAATAAATGGCAATGGTATTCATCAGATGATCTGCATAGATGACATGAATTAATGCCATAAAAGAAACCCTTTTTAGACATTCTGTCCATAGTGAGGAGCTTTTGCAGAGAAACAAGCCACAAAATGAAATTGTATCTGGGCATAGCAAGGCTACCCCATATGAAGTTAGCATATCTTTTCCTAGAGGCACTACTAGAGATAAAAGAGTATCCTGAAGTTGTAGTGTAAATGCCATTTGCTGTATGAATCCAAGTGTTGTTTGGATTGTAGCCACCTCTAAAGAGTTCTTTAATCTTGTGTAGCTTCGACCAATACCAGCTGCTAGCTTGATTAGGTTCATGCCTCCAGAAATCTCCTCCTCTTAAAATAGTTTTTGCCAGTGCTAACTATTATCATCTTAGTAAAATAACTTAATTTAGTTCAACCTAACATGTTTTCAACTAACTTTTTCTCTTACATGTTACGAAACGTTTATTACGATTCTATTTCAGACTCTTTTTGGGGGGTGGCCACGGATGATCGGAGGGAACGCGGACGGTCTTGGTCTTCCGTCAACACTCGCTACTCTGCGGAGGCTGAGCGGTCGGCGATCGGTGTTAGGCGTTCGGCGATCGGTGCTAGGCGTTCGGCGGCCTTCCTCTTCTCCCTGCAAAACAAAAGCTGCCCTCGGGGCGGACAAGGGAGTAGCCCCTCCGATGCTCAAGTCAGTACGGTCGGATTAGAGGGGGGTCGGAGAGATTTGGCTCTCCGGTGAATTTTCCTTGAATAGGAGAGGGAAAACTGGAAAAGTGATGTAAGAGAGAGAAGATGTGATAGGTGAAAGTACTCTGAAAAAGATTGATTGTGTACCTGATGTACTGAAATGAACAATATTTATAGTACTTGAGGAGTGGCATAGGGCGTAATTCCAGCCAAATTCATGGCTAGATTGATTTCCCACTTTTCCTTAGGCAATTTGGGCCTTAGCTGAAGCCCAAATAGTTTAGGACTACTCTAAGCCCATTTTTGGCCTAATCATTCAGCCCCTTTGGACGTTTCGGGGGCGACCAGCCTTCTTCCTTCTGGCGGGGCGCCCTCTTGGCCTGCGCCGGTTCCCCTGCCCATGTGGCGGACTTTCTTCCTGATCGTTGGGGTGGAGCTGCCCATCTTGATCAACATGCAAGATTCGAGGCTGATCCCCTTTTGCCCCCTTGCTTCAATTGGGTGAGGCATTTGGGGAGTTGAAAGAGTACTTATCGCAATTGCCCCGAATCGTCAGCCTAGAGCCAAACGAAGAGTTGTTCCTATTCTTAGCCGTATCGGCCAGTGCGGTGAGTGCCGTCTTAATATCCGAACGTGGGCAAGTACAAAGACCAATCTACTATATCAGCCATGCGCTAGGAGGGCCAGAGCTCCGTTACTCTTCGATCGAGAAGACAGCCTACGCATTGCTGATCGCAAGCAGAAAACTTAGGCCGTACTTTGAAGCCCACAAATTAATCGTGCTCACCGACCAGCCGCTCAAGAAGGTGTTACAGCGATATGAATGCTCCGAAAGATTGCTAGCGTGGTCAGTGGAACTCTCAAGGTTTGGAATTGAATTTGAACCACGTAGAGCAATCAAGGCACAAGCATTAGCAGACTTCATTGATGAGTGTTCGTCCAGGGAAGAGCCCCCAGCGTCCCGATCAGCCACTGGACGATGTTCGTAGATGGATCATCTTCATCAGCAGGAAGTGGGGCTAGTCTGATAATGATCTCCCCGGAAGGAGAGTAGTTTGAGTACATACTGAGGTTCGGCTTCCCGGCCTCAAACAACGAAGCAGAGTATGAAGCAATGATTGCTGGGATCAGAATGTGTCAAGGGGCAGGGGCCAAAAGGATAAAGGCCTTCTCAAACTCATAACTAGTGGTCCACCAGATCACCGGAGAGTACGAGGCTAAAGGTGACACCATGGCGAAGTATCTTGGCAAGGTCAAAGAGATGATCGGAGTCTTAGAAGGGTTCGCGTTAGAACGCATCCCTCGCTCAGAGAACCAGCAGGCGGATGCTCTATCCAAGCTGGCCAGCTCCTCGATAAATGACACACCACGGTCAGTATTCTGGGAAGTGTTGGGGAAGAGGAGCATTGAGAAGGAAGAAACCGTGGCAACCATAGACCGAAGCGGGGGTGGATGGACCCTATCATCGCCTATTTGGATCAGGAGGAGCTGCCTCAAGATCCTAAGGAAGCAGAAAAGGTCAAGAGGAGGTCTGCATGGTTTTGTATGTACCAGGGAGAACTATACAAGAGGTCCTTCACTCATCCCTTGGTGAAGTGTATAACCCCTGAGGATGGAAACTATGTACTTAAAGAAATCTATGAAGGAGCCTGTGGGAGCCACCTTGGTGGTCGGGCACTCGCAGCTAAGGCGCTTAGATTGGGGTACTGCTGGCCAACTCTGTGTAGTGACACCATGGAGCTGGTTAAGAAATGTGACAAGTGCCAGCGATTCTCGCCCATCCCTCATCAGCGCAGATCACCGCTCTGCCCGATCTACACTCCACTTCCCTTTGCTCGCTGGGGTATGGACATCCTTGGTCCCTTCCCCCTAGCGTCAGGTTAAAGGAAGTTTTTACTAGTGGCGGTGGATTATTTCACCAAGTGGATTGAGGCGGAGCCGGTCGCCACCATAACCGAGCGCCAGGTTGAGCGATTCATCTGGGAGAAGATCATTACAAGGTTCGGGGTTCCACACTCCATCATTTTCGATAATGGGAGCCAGCTTGAGAATGATAAACTCAAAGCATATTGTGCAAGGTTCAGCATCCAAACCCGATTCACGTCAGTCGCTCGGCCGCAGACCAATGGCCAAGCTGAGTCGGCCAACAAGCAGTTCTTAAGGGGTATAAAGACCATGCTGGATGAAGTAAAGGGTGCTTGGGTCGACGAATTGCTAGGAGTGCTATGGTCCGTACGGACAACGAAGAAGACCGCCACTGGCCATACACCTTTCATGCTGGCATATGGCTCCGAAGCGGTCCTTCCTGTGGAAATAGGAGAACCCTCATTCCGAGTGCTCACCTATGAGCCGTTCGGCAATGAATCTACCCTGAAGTAAGGGGTGACGCCGCTCTCTGTTCAGCAGCCTACAAGTAGAACATGGCAAGGACCTACAACCGAAAGGTTAATGTTAGGCCACTACGCGGGGGGGACCTGGTCCTGCGCAAATTGGAGGCGGTAGGATGATCAGCTGAGCAAGGCAAGATGACACCTAACTGGGAGGGGCCATACCAGATCCGTGTGGAGGCCCGACTAGGCACCTATCGGCTGGCCACCATGGAGGGCAAAGAAGTTCCGAGGACTTGGAACGTGGATAACGTTAGAAAGTACTTCACCTAGGTGAGAAGTAAGAGTATGTAAGGCCTACGTGCCAGCTTAATTAAGGCTTTGCATGCCATTTTTTTTTATTTTTCTAAGTTAGCGAAAGTGTAAGCTTGAGAAGCACTCTATGGTTCTCAATCGACTGAATACAAGTAAGGTCTTGAAGTCCAACTCTATCTCATCGCGATCATGTCAACATTGCTCTAACTCCGTGTGGTGGATGGACCCTACGCAGAGGGTGGAAACTTACTCGATAAGACCGACCTACATTGGTCGGCGCCTAGTTATGGGCTAGGTTGCTTAGCCAAACTCTAAGCCGAACAAAGACCGACCTACATTGGTCAGCACCTAGTTATGGACTAGGTTGCTTAGCCAAACTCTAAGCTCAACAAAGACTGACCAACCTTGGTCGGCGCCTAGTTATGGACTAGGTGACTTAGCCAAAATTCTAAGTCTAGACCGTTCTTCCACGGTCACTCTCTAGTTATGGACTAGGTGACTTAACCAAATTTCTAAGTCTAGACCGTTCTTCCGCAGTTACTTCCTAGTTATGGACTAGGCGACTTAGCCAAAATTCTAAGTCTAAACCGTTCTTCGATGGTCACTCCCAAGTTGCGGGCTGAACGACTTTGCCAAAGTCTAAGGCGAACCCGCTCGCCCCCTGGTCAAGGGTTAGGCGACTTGCTCAGCTAAAGCTCTAAAATGGTCGAGGACCGATTTGTGTCGGTCGGCCCATGGTAAAGGACTACATGACTTGGTGAAATATTACGCTAAGTAAAATAACGTCGACAAGTGGTAGAACAAACAAGAATAGTGGAGCGCATTGAAGTTTAAATATTAACAATAAAGTAGCGAATGCAAGGAACATAGATTAGTTACATGCCAAAAATATCGATCCAAAAAGAAGGATTTACAAATCAAGCATTGGATCTCACAAAACAAGAGTTTTCTATGCAGCAAATAAAACTAACCATCCTGGTGAGTAGGAGTCCCGGTAGAGGAGCTAAGACGGGTGGCATCCAAAGAAACATCCAAAGAAACTTTACCCCCAACAGGAGCCTCAGCAGCAGGGTCCTCAGCGGTCGTCGCCTCAGCAGTGGCAGCCATAGCAGCGGTAGTCGCCTCCAACTCCGCTCGATCCAACTCTTCATAGTCGGACAACAACCTTGCCCAATACTTCTCGAGGCCAGCCTCACGCGTAACTCGCTCAAAGCATCGCAGGCATCCTCAACTCCATAATCATACGAGCCGGTCAACTGGGCGTCCACGCTGGCAAGCTCTTCCTTAGCAGCCTTCAGGTCAGTCCGAAGCTGCTCCACCTCTCCCTCAAGTCGCCCCACCTTCTTCTGAAATCAAGCCTCCATCTTGCCCTTGCTCTGGCGGGCATCCTTGAGTTTTCCTGCGAGGGAAGCGTTGACTTTTTTGCCCTTCTTCAGCTTGTCCTGAAGCCTGGAAATGCGGTCATCCTTGGAGGACAACTCTCCCGTGAGAACCTCAACCTGAGCCTTGGCCTCGTCCCGCTCCTGAACGGCCTTAGTGGCAACGACCTTCCTCTCGGCATGCTGACGGACGAGCCTCAAACAGTTAATGAAATTCACTCCAAACTGGAAGAAGGAAGTAGAAGGGTTAGAAGACGAGCAATATAAGAGGAAACGACGCAAAAAGAGTTGTGAAAATATAGTACCCGAAAGAAGTCGTCATGAATCTCATCCACCGATTGGCACCAAGTGCCGAGCAGATGTCACGATCCCCTTCCAGATCGAGTCTGGAGGCAGCCTCGAGGATGAGGTGGCGACGCTGATCGTCATCTGGACCAAGAATGGAGGCTTGGGGAATGGATCAACCTGGCCATCGAATTGACCGCTAGTCGAGCGGAAGCCAATGGGACTCCCATGGCCATCACATGGATGTGCCGGCTCCTTGCCAGTACGACACCTCTTGGCAGAGGGTGGGTCTACAAGTTAACTGTCAGAAGGGCCGTCGTGTGTCAGCCCTGTAGGTGGCTTCAACAGCACCTCAGACGAGTGTGAGGCTACCTACTGCGGCAGGGGGGAAGGACCCTTACGGATGACCTTAAGCTGCAAAGACAAAACACACACCAATTCAGAATGGTAACTCGATATACACAGTAAGAAGGGTTTCAAGAGAAGAAGAATACTCGGGAAGGATGAGTAGGTGGAACAGCCGAGATGCCGCCTGCCTTAGTGCGAGCGCGGGCCTTCAAGACCTTTTCCTTGCCAAAAGCTCCACCCACCATCTCAGGATGAGAGCGACGTAACTTCTCCGAAGTCTCGTCTGCAAAAACAACGGAAATAAAAACATACAAGGGTTAGTGTAAGGTAATAAGACATTCTTTCATTTTTGATAAGTTAAAAATCCTCCGAACCGTACCCTGAGGATACGCCTGACTCAAGCCACAGGCGTTGAGGAACTCCTCATCCTCAAAGTAGCGCAGCTCCGGAAGCCAATTTAAGGGGACAACTTTTTCTTTGTCGTTGATGACCTCCTTCTTACATCTGAGATACTCGACCTCCTCCTCGACCTCCTTCCAAGCCACAGTAGTAGCGGTGCTCCTCTTCATAAAGGCGCATCCAAAGGTAGTACGTACGAGCCAGCCATGTCGAGAACTCACGAAAAAGAATTCATTCTTCCAGTGCTTCGCCGCTGACGGCTTATCCTTAACCGACAAGAGCGCCTCCCTATTATAAAAGGAGCACCACTCAGCCCCCCCGGCGACCTTGTTCTTCTGGAGCCGGTGAACTCGCTTGAATAGGTCAAGCGTACACCCGAAGCCCTTCAAGCGGCAAGTGGCTATGAAAGAAATGATGGTGGCCTAAGAGTTAGGTACGACCTGGGCTATAGTAAGGTCAAACTCATTTAGAACAGAGATTATGAGGGAATGGAGAGGGAACCACAACCCATAACGAAGGGCACAGTGGTAGACCGGCATAGTGCCCTCTGGAGGTGACCGCACGGTATCTCCGCTGTCGGGGACCAAAAAATCATAGCCATCGAGGAGATGGAACCTCTCTCGGTAGGATTTCAACCCAAACCTGGTGAGTGTGGCGAACCATAGTGGTCGGCAGTGCTGCAAGAATGACTCGCTCATTCCCACGCCACCGTCAGGAGACTCAGTGCCCTCACCTCTATACTGATCGGTCTCTAGGCCCTCGTATGGGTAGCGATCAGCCACGACCGCATCACCATCATCATATGTCTCAGGTGGTCGATCTACCTGAGGTGATGAGGCAACCCTCTCCTCACCAACTAAGTCCTCCTCCTTTACTGAGTTCGATGGACTACTCTCCCTGATCGTGGTCCTTATCCTCGCCATGTACTCAGTTGAGCACTCCTGCGCAGGGAAGGCAATAGTAACTTTATTAGCTAAGTTTCTAAGCCCTCCCATGCGAGTCCCGACCGGCCGAGCAACTTTGGGTTTATTAACTCGCTTTTGGCTCGAAAACGGTACACCAAGGGGAGGAGAACGGTTGATTGAAGTTTCATCAACAACACACTTATAGAACAACATATGGGTTCGGGGGGAACACTTACTAGCATTCTTACATTGGCACCCCCTACTATTATTTGTGAAAGGGATAGATGGCGGTCTAACGGTCGTGACTAACACTAATGGATCTGTCCCATCCACATCCACACAAGGATCGGCGGTCTGCACCGCCTCCCCCCGTGTATCTATGGAATTAAACAGATTCGTAGGGGGAACATCTGAGTTATGGGTGGAGGGTCGTAGCCCACCACACCGTAACACATGATATTGGGACGCATCCCCTAACCTACTAGAAGATGAACTCGATGTCGAAGAAGAGCTACGTAAGGACGCACTACATGGAGACGAAGATGAACGCTCGAGACTATCATTCAACATGGATGAACATAGAGCTGAACAATAACACAAATCAACAAGTTTTTATCACTTAGCATGGATCGAAATGACTCAACAATCAAAAATTCACATGGATTCGATGAAGCAAACACAAAGAACATTCATACGTTCAAACACAAATTCAATCAAACATGAAGAACATAGCATGAATTTGAAGAGAAATTCAAAGGAAGCTAAAGAACGTACCTTGAAGACTCAAAGCTTCTTGATGGGACTTGAGAGAATTTGAGAGAGCTTGAGAAAGTTCCTCAAAGCTTTGCCTTCAACAAAAATGCAAACGAGATAAACAAAGGGGTGGATGTACATGTAACCCTAAAAAAAAAAAAAAAAACAAAAAAAAAGGTAGAAGAAACATGGTAAGAGGGACCTCGTGATCGCCCGCCCTACCGAGCAAAAGGCCGAGAGCCCTGCCCAGATAGCCAATCGCTCAGCCCAAAGACCAAATGCCCGGCCCGGAAAGACGAGTGCCCAGCTCGACGGCTAAACGCCCACCCAGTGGCCGAGCACCCACCCAGTGGCCGAGCGCCCAGCCCTGGATGGCCGAGAGGTCTCGTCCGCCTAACTGCAGCGGCGGGGAGAAGGGGCTCAGTGGTCGGCCCCTCCTTGGCCGATCGCCCCACCGAGCACGAAGTCGGGGGCAAATCCCAGATCGGGCCGGCCGGAGAGCCGATTGAAGAGAAGTAGGGAAGAGGCCGAGCGCACCTGACCGGAGAAGATGAGCGACGCCTTCGGGGGAAGAGTTGAGCACCGGTCGGTCAATGTGCCGGTCGATCGGCTAAAAGGGGAGCCACCCACGACCGAATGCTGGGCTGAAGCGGGTGATGAAGTCGGCTACCCCCACCGAGTGCCGAGCCGGGGAGCCAACTGGATTTGGGGCCGAGAAGGAAGCGGGTGAAAAAATTCTAAGGGATTTTGTAAAGGTAGAGGAGCCTTCTAAACACTCTAGCAATGGGAAGTCCCTCCTAAAAAATTCCAAGTGTTTGGGTGAAGCAACTTGGAAGAGCAATATGAAATTTCTTGTGAGAAAAATTCCAAGGGCTTTTGTGAAGCAACTTTTGGTGAGGGAGGAGGACCCTCCTAAACACTATGGCTTTACAACTGATGAGTGTCAACGGAAGACCGCTCTACGAAAAATTTTTATGAAGCGCTTCTCACAAGGAGTATGGTGACACTCCTAAAAATTCCAAATTTGCCACGATTTGGCTACAATATCGCCGAACAGTCGCCAAGTTATTTGCTCAAGTGATGTGGTACGTCCACCCAACGTGGGGCTAAGGTCGTATATCGACCATCCTACCTCCTCATAAGCTTGCACCGATAACTGCTCGATGAGGGGCTGAATGATTAGGCTAACAATGGGCTTAGAGTGGTCCTAAACTAATTGGGCTCCAGCTAAGGCCCAAATTGCCTAAGGAAAAGCAGGAAATCAATCTATCCATGAATTTGGCTGGAATTACGCCCTATGCCACTCCTCAAGTACTATAAATACTGTTCATTTCAGTACATCAGGTACACAATCAATCTTTTTCAGAGTACTTTCACCTGTCACATCTTCTCTCTCTTACATCACTTTTCCAGTTTTCTCTCTCCTATTCAAGGGAAATTCACCGAAGAGCCAAATCTGTCCGACCCCCCCTCTAATCCGATCGTACTGTCTTGAACGTCGGAGGGGCTACTCCCCGGTCCGCCCCGAGGGCAGCTTCTGTTTTTTAGGAAGAAGAGGAAGACCGCTGAACGCCTAGCACCGATCGCCAACCGCTCAGCCTCCACAGAGGAGCGAGTGCCGATGGAAGACCAAGATCGTCCGCGTTCCCCCCGGTCATTCGTGGACTGATGAGTGCATTATTTGACAGGTTTTTATAGGGTAAAAACGCACTCATTTGATAGGTTTTAGGATAATTATACCAT
>BSSO01000752.1:0-29087 GCA_030267885.1 Mesembryanthemum crystallinum
GCTGCCAAAAGCTGAATTTTTGTGCCAAACACAGCCTATAGCTTCACAAAGATAGACATCAGCTTTCAGTTATAGGCAGCCAGAACTCCTTTTAGAAATAAGAGCACTTGGTTCACATGTCATCATCAAAGTGAAACCTCCCCACTTGACTCGCCTAAAGGCTTACCATGGTGAGTAGGAAAAAAAGGAAAAAAAAAAAAAAAATAGCGTATCCTTGTTCAACTGTAAATGTGATAGATAAATGGTTCAAGACATCAGAAAACCACTACCAACAGGTCAAAACATATAGCCATTAAGTATCCTAATTCTCACCAAATTCCTAACCTGCTAAGTGCTAACTCTACTTACAGCTATTTCTTCAACAATTAAGGCAAAAAATCTATCATCTATCCCAAGAAGTCTATCCATGTCTCTTCATCTATAATATGGCTGCACTGTTTGGGATTTTTATATGATTATCCCTTAAAACATTAATCAACACTTGTTTCAAATGACAGGAGAATCTAAACAATGAATGAAGTATCAAATTATAGTTTTGGGTGAGCTGGTTCCTTTGGCATAGTAATAATCAATAGAGGGCCTTCAAGTTTTATTTACTAGTAAGGATGGAGAGGTGTAAGTTCCAATCCTAGGAGCCTGATTACCTCAATACTAAGCACAAGGTATGAGGAGGGATGGTGAGCATTCGCGTGAGGGGCGTAAAAGAACTGACATAAATGATAAAACCAAAGTCTGAGATTTCACTCATTAGCTTATGCATTTTGGTGGAACTGTTCTCTTGACACAAACAGAGGTGGTTGAACTCATGAATCACAATCAGAGCTGACAGCAATGCATTTGGATTTCCTCCATTGAAACATGGTTAGGATTCAAATAATGCCCATTTCCCTGATCCTTTCAAAACAAGAATTTTCACAATCCTTGATAAGGCACTAGATTTATTAGATGTGGGATTTATCATCGACTTTAGATTCTGATCTCATGCAATGTAGGAATGCAAATACATTGCTGCATTCTGCACACTCAATCTAAATGAACCTACTTTCCTCGACATACATCATCCAACTTTTGCCCTACCTCCAAGTTTGATCTACGTATTTAATCAATGGAAAATTTCATTCATCACCACATAATGTTGTCTATGGTGCTTTTACATGAAAACCATTAAGTTTCCCATGACGCATCCTCTTGCACATAAAAGCACAGATTCCCAATTCCATAAGTGAAATCCAGCGGCTTAATTGAAGAAATGACAGGAAATCCAAACTTCCAAGAAATCAAAACATTGTTGAATTATGGAATTAGCCCTCTATTTCAGCAACCAAAACAAATCCTGAGTAAATTATAGTAAGAATAAGATTACTAGCCATTAAATTGATTGTTATAACATAGTAAAAGGCCAATATTTTTGAAATTTGTCCGAACCACCTGTGTATTTCGTTCCCAACTGAAACACAATTTCAGCCATAATTTCCTTAATCCTAGGCCAACAACAGATTACATGGGTGGAAAGATCTTTGAAAATCATCTCCAAAATTTCTACTCCCTCCATTTCATACTATAAGACATATTTTTACCCAACACACAAACTAAGAAACTCTTAACATTAATAAAAAGAGAAGGCCAATTGACCAAGATGCCCTTTTATTGAGTTATGCTATGTTCCTAAAAATACTCCTTCATCAGAGCTCAAAAAGCAATCTAAACACTAAAACGGTTAAAACGTCTAATGATACATGGATATTTGATGATCTTTTGATGTCAATTCATGCTTCATCTTACTTGAATGAATGTATTTCTTGGTTTTTGCTCAATTTTGCTCCCTTGTTCCTATTTACGCCCCCGAGGTATTTGTGTGTGAATTATAGGTGTTAATGTCGGTTTTGGCCATGACCGAGGGTGTACAAGAGCACGGGAGAATGTTGAGTCAAGATACAAGCAAGAAATGAGCAAGAAAGAAGCCAAAAGCAAGCTGGAGTGAAGAAGCCCAAGGTCGCGTAAACTACCACATACATGGCTATGTACCCAAGCAGTGTGTAGCTGTCCAGAAGCTCTACACGGCCGTGTACCCCTCCAGACAGGCCGCGTAAGACCTCAACATTTCCAAGCTAGAGATGGTTTGTTCCAGCAAGGGTACACACCCTGTTACTTGACCATGTACCCCAGTATCCAGGCCGTGTACAAGCCCGATAAATACCACTGTAAATAGGCCCTTTTGTGACGTTTTGCCTCATTCAATTTCTTGCCTTTTAGGCTAAGCCTAGAGAGAACATTTTGCTCAGATTTTTATGCTTTCCACTTAGACTAATCTAGCTTAGATTAGAGAAGATTATTGAGAAGACTTGGTTGTTAGAATCTCTACTCTCTCTCTTAGCATTAAATTCTTCATCTCAATTGTTCTTCTATGTTAACCTCATTGTGGTTAATGATAGTTGAAGATCTTTCTATGATGAGTAGTGGCTAATTTCACTTATTAGAGTTGGGATTAGCCCATTTATGTTAGTTTTGATGCTTAGATGATTCACAAATTTCCTGTGGTACTCCTGCCTAATGCCAGTGGTACCCCTGTACTTTCGGATACCAATTTTCGTACCCTAGGAGCTGATGACGTTAGTTTTCTGTTAACTTTTGAAGGTTTAATGTTGTATAAAATTAATAGTTACAGTATAAAGACGAAAATACCCCTCTTCTCTCTCATCTTCACTCTATCTCCTCTTTCATCTTTGCTCTCTCTCTCTCTCTTGCAATTTCCCATAAATCCCCAATCTCAATCAGTCTCATTCTCTCTCTCTCTCGTCGATCCGCCATTTCCACACTCTCCAATCACCTCACCTGAAAACCCCTTTACCGATCATGTTCCCCCTTATTCCTCTCCTTTCCCCTTTGTCAAATCCAAACTCATCAAGAATGGATGATTCGAAAGCCGATTCCCAACTGAAGTAGGTCCTGACCATCTGTCGAAAAGATCATCAAGAACGAGCCATGGCCCAAGAATTCCAAGCTCGTCCATGAGTGCTTCTACTGTCCCTCATCATTCATTTCCCTCATTCTCTCTCCTTCCACTAGTAATGTAAAGCCACCTCGCCCAATATCATAACGCGCCTTCTTCATCCTCTGACATCGTTTTCCGTCTTTCTCATCTCATCTCATCCTTCCTTAATTGATCTTTGCCATGTTCAATTATTTCAATTTCTAGTGAGCCATTTATACTTCACTTTGTCAATTTCAAAATCCACACCAATCTGATCAAAATTTTGACAACCAACCAACATGAAACTGTGAATTTACCTTGTTATATTGTTTAGCTTTTGATCACTATAAGTGACTGATTATCAAAAAGTTGATTAACATCAGTATTAACATCACGAGCAGCAACAGCATAGATTTGACCCATTTTCTCTCTTCAACTTCACCCCAATCACCACCATTCTATTCTCTCCCCATTTTCTCTCTCCTCCATCTCCCACTCAGTTCGGCCTGGTTAACCGTCCGTCTGCTCGGTTCTCTAACGGCTCAACCTCCGTTTGCCTTATCTACTCTGTTGTTAGTTTTTTATACTCTGTTGTTCCTCTGCGGTGGGAGATCTCCCAACTCTGCTGTTACCGATTGGTCCTCCATTAAGACTGCACTTGATGTTGGTTTTGGTTGGGGAATCCAGTTAAAACCTGTTGCTTTGCAGCTCAAGAAACAGGTTGTCCCGATTTGGTAAAATTTTGTGGGTTTATGTTGTGAAATTACTGAAATTTCTGGTCTTTTTGCTTTGGGTTGATGGAGGAGTTGATGAACTATATAGTACAAAGTTATGAAGGAGATGTGTTGGGTAAATAATACAAGACCTGCCATTGGGTCATTAATCAAGTAAGGGCAATTTAGTCTTTTTAATATAGCCAAATTATTAACCAAAACAAATAGCTAGAAAAACCAACAGTAATATAACTCCCTCAGCCTCAAGGTACAGAAAAGTTTAAATCCAAACTTCGTGGATACCACTAGCATTTTGGAAAAAGGTTAGGTACCATTGGCATTAGGCCAAAGTTCAGAGGTACCACAGGGAATTTCCGTAGATGATTTGATTTTTTGTGATTGTTCGAGTTGTATACATATTTGGCTTTGTGCACCCTATGTGTTTGATGAAATGCCTATATAAAAAGTTTGGGTAATATTTTGTGCTATTAGCTAAAACCCAGGGATTGGTTAATTGTTCGGGTTACTTGGTCCAAACAAGGTGATTTAACAGCGAGAGTAGGTTGAATCTAATTGGGTGTTCTATGCCAAATGATGCTTAAAGGGTTTGATTGACCTTAATACCATGAGAATAGGCTATTAGAGGATTTTGAACACTTCCTTGGTGACCTTGAGAGATACCCTTGGTTATTTGTTGATTTGGTACCTCTTTGTATCACTCATTCAATTACATGCCTATTTTTTCATTTATCATATCAAAACATTATAAGTGGGTGAAACCCGACTCTAATCTCTTACAATATTTATTCAATTCCTATTTGCTTGAGTTCTAGTTTATACTCCCTTCGTCCCACTATTATGTTTCCAAACCAAAACTGGCACAAAAATTTAGGAGGGAAATTTTGGTCATTTTTTGCCATTGTGAAATAGAGATAATATAATAAATGGATGTGAGAGAGATATGAAATCAGAGGAGAGAGGGTGATTGGAGAGAGAAAAAAGATTTTTTTTTTATTGTATTTTTTAAGATAGTGGAGGGGTAATTTAGGGATGATAAGGGGATTTATTTGGTTTGGAAAGGTAATAGTGGGACAAAAATTTGATGGTTTGGAAACGTAATAGTGGGACGGAGGGAGTATATTTTAGTCTTAGTTTCAGTTGCTAATCTTTACCAACATCAACCAATAGATTACGCTTAGCTTGCATGTAATTTAGGCTAAATCGGTGGTAGTTGGAGTTCCTAATTCCCCGTGGAGATGATCTTCTAATACTACTTCGACATATCTGTGCACTTGCGGATGTGTCATTTAGGCACATACTCTTTAAATTCTCCACTCTCACAATCTAAAGAGCCACACCTAGTTTTCAGCATGGAGGGGATACCAAAGCTAGGAAAGCATGCTTATATATGACAGCTCTACCCCAGTACCCTTCATCTCCTAAATAACATTTTTAAGCACATAGAGATGATTGTTCTACTTGTCAGAGATAAGGCTGCATCCATTGCAGACCCCAACAGTGAGAAATCAACCCTGGTTGGTGGCAGTGTCAATAGAGCTGCTAATGATATCCAACGTTAATACGGGGAAAAAAGAAAAGAAAACACGTGAGGTCCAAAGGCCCACTAAATACTCCATCTGCGGCATCAAGGATCATGGTGCAGAACTAAGTATTCTAAGCTACAATTCCGTTTCAGACTTCAAGGGCCAACTAGGCAGTAAATTCAAGAAGCTTGAATTTGTGCAGCACAGAGATGCTAGACACGCATCCCCACTGATTGTAACATGTAAAGCCTGTCTCCCAAGGGCAGGGCTACAATAGCCAGGAGCCAAAGCTATGTGCGCAGTGCAGTGTACTGTACCATGACAATCCAATCAGCTGAAACAAAGATTTGATTTCCAGGATTTGCATAATATAACTTCCACCAGAAATCAATCACCTAAATGTTCTCAAGAATTAAGTGGATGAAGTACCTGAGGGAAACTCATGGTGAAAGGAACTGTAAGAACAGCTATTCCTCTTGAAAACTTTTTCATGGTGCCAGCAATAGGGTTCCCTTCTAGACCTTCTTGCATATTGAACTGAAACAATATAGAGGATAACTTCACTGAGAATTAACAAACAAACCAAGCAGTATACAATGCAAAATGATCAGCCAAACCAGTTTAGCATCTACACTCAAGAATGAAAGAAAAACACAAAAATCAATGTATGAAGTCCTATATGAATAACTGAAGGCACAAACACTAAAGATCTCTATAGCTTGCTATAAGTTGCCTACCTCCACGTTTACTAGAAAAGTCAATCCTGTCAAAACAGGCAAGATGTACATACTATCTGGAACAGTGAGATCAGTAAACCAGAATGCTCCACCGTTTTTAAATGATGGAACTTTCTCCGCCATGTTTGATATCTGCGCACAAAGACTAGATCAATATTTACCAATAGCATGTACGATAATTGAAAATTTGGCACCAACTTACAGCGAAGAAGAAACTGATGAAGACAGGACCCTGAATAAGGAGACCTTTCAGTGGAGTAAAGGGCGTCACACCATATCTGCAGTTATCAAATTATTATAGATGGATACCATTTAAAAGAATAAAGGGTAATCAAGTAACTGCATTTGTAAACATAACTCATATCTTTTACAAATTTTGCCCAAAATAAGAATACAATACAAAAGTTACAGAACCATTAGAAAGATACACAAGCTGTCTAATGTTGGACAACACTTAGTCCCAAAGAAAGCCTCCATTAAACCTCCCATCTACTTTTCCCTCTTCCATGTTTAGAAAAGAGCAATGTTCGATTTGACCTCCCAGCAACATAAAAAT
This sequence comes from Mesembryanthemum crystallinum, assembly GCA_030267885.1. Classification (NCBI taxonomy): domain Eukaryota; kingdom Viridiplantae; phylum Streptophyta; class Magnoliopsida; order Caryophyllales; family Aizoaceae; genus Mesembryanthemum; species Mesembryanthemum crystallinum. The sequence goes on from BSSO01000752.1 coordinate 6,522, forward strand.
AATGATTGCAAGAACCAAAAAGCAGTATTATTCACACTGATTCTGAGATTATAAGATTTCTGTGGGATTTAAGAAATATTCTATCACGGATGTAAGTATGACAAAACATATAGATGATTCTTGAATATGCCCTCCCAAACAGAGGTTCAATAAAAAATAAAAATAAATTCTGGGGGGTTATTAGCATAAAGAATATAATCCAAACAATGAAATAAACTTCAACTTGTGGCTAACTGATGTCCAAAAATATGAAAAAAGGTTATAAATGGAGGCTAAGGATTCAAACGAGAAATCCGTTTCTAAAATAAACTTGTGTTCAGAAGTGGTTCCTGCTTGTGTTGAAAAAGTTCCAAGGCAACCTCTAGATCATGGAGACAAGAGTATATGAAGGCCTGAGCCAAACACGATCATCTCTCATCAATCAAAGGGGTTTGGCAAGTTGCTCAGACTAAAGTCTTCACAGGTTATTGCTTCATCAATATTAAGAAGTCAATAATAAACCCACGCTAAAGAGACCCAAGGTCACTCCAACCAAAGACCTTTTTTTATAGAGCTCAAGTGGCAAAGGCCCTCAAGCCATTAAATACAAGTCATAATTTGGATAAGAGTACCCAGATTACAGTCCAAATCATCATGCCTCCAGGAACTATAGGTGCCCCCAGGGGACGCAAAGACAACCTAATGATCCTATCCGATTTTCTACGACTTTCATATAGTTGAATAGTATACACATTTGAAACGCCTAATAGTTGGTAGGAACTTCACCCCCCCTCCTCAGTTACCTTCAAACAAGTTGTTCACATGATAGCTGACAAACAACCAGGATGTGTTGTTACCTTAACCTTACGGCTTATAGCCATCAGCATATTGCCCTTTCCCCAAACTACAGCTATCATAATTTAAACTAGATTTACAATTCTCTAGCTTGAGAATTCCCTTCTTCTTCCTAGTGTAAGTTTGAGGACCTAGAGTAATTTCTTTTCCCATAGGATCAACAAGTTTAATACCCCATGGCCCTCATAAGTGCTTAACCATGCGTATCCGCCTCTTGGCTATCCAGAGGAACACCAAAATTGTGCAAAGACAGTATCGGTAGAATTCCATCCCCACAATTGTTATATGTAGGTTGCTACATAGTACATCATGCTTAGGCATCCCAACCTTTGTTGGGAGATCTCCAGCTGTTCATTCTCCTGCCTGACATCCATTCAAATCCCAGCTTCAGTAACCTCACCTTGAGACGGCTCTATATTCAGACAACACCCTGCGTCATCCTCCTTGCCAAAAACAATGCCTAGCTATTCCACAGTAAGGGTTTTAGACACATGTGATACACAGTACTCCCTTGACTTGGCTCTCCTGAGATCATCTATAAGCCAACCATCTCCTCCTACGCCAAGATCATCTGCCAATGAGGACTACCGTCCCCAGAGCTAACATCCTCAACCTGAACACCGCCATTAAAGAAATCATTGCCCAAACAGTTCCCCGAAGCAGAATCTTACAAAAACCGTCTTTACTCAAACCGGTAAGAGCTAGGCTATTGACTACGTCTCCAGAACACATCACATTCCTACGTTTTGGTATGAATTGAAGTGTTCAAGTGTCCTATTGTATCCTAATATTGAGGATCTAACACGGTTTTTTTTTTTGTTTCTTGGTTGAAATGAAGAGTCCAAGAAATATTGTCGCATATAACACAAAATGAATTTGGAAAATCTATATGCCTAACTTACTCTTTGAAAAGTGCTTTTATTCTTCTTTGACCATCAGCTATAGCCTCGGGATCCATACCCTGTAAAAAAAAACAAGCCATATGCTTAGAAACAAATAAATTTTACCCAACAGGGTTATGGTTAACCAAGTCCCCACAATACAGGGGACACGTGATTTGATAAAGGGATAACTGAACAAATACACAGCAATATGGCAAACAGGCCATCCTATGAATTTCCTTATTGGCATACCAACAGATACTCCTGCAGTTTTCGTTTTATTTTCAGGTGCTTCAGAAACAGAAATTAAAAATAGTTCATGTTGTTACATATTCCAGTATAGAACCCCCCCCCCCCCTAGTCCTATTTTTAATTGCTAGATAATTGAGTAGAAACTTAATGCAATTAACTAGTTGGCAATTCTCCACTCTCCCAAGAACTCGTATATTAAACAATAGAACAATGACATAACCTTCCCTCCTTCCAACTTACCTTCAGAACAAAGCTAGAAACTTATACTTTTCATTGTTGATCATCAAGATGGAAAGTTTTGAAGTTACCAGAATGCAAACAAGCTTTCTTTGTTTCAATATGTTCACTTTACTCCCAGCAAATCTCTCCTACACCTACACGTATATAGGGATCAACAACCTCTCTTCCTTTTCTTCCGCTCTCATAACATCAAAGTCTGATCCCTAATGTAACATTTGAACAGTAAAAGATGCCCATATTTGAGTCTTAACTTTAAACACAGGGAGGGATAACATCAAACAACTACTCATGAATGATGACACATGAACATAGGCGCCAAAAGGTGATTCTATAGAACTCTAGTTCACATAAACCTGTTAAGTATACCTTGCTGTCCATCTCCCCCTTGATCTCCTCCATACGTGGTCTCATTATCTGCAAGAAACGAGCAACCATCAACAAGAACAAAACTAGTTCAGCATATAAATGAGTTGTGGATAAAACTATTACTTGATATGCAATAATAGGTACAATGCTGCATGATATGCTAAGAAGCGAAATGAAGAGAATAGTGTGAAATAAGAAATCATCACCGATAATTTGGCAGTGGCCTTGAGCTGATTAATCAGAAACGGGACAGTAAATCCACGAATCAACAGTGTGGTAAGAACTATTGAAGCCCACCTGTTAAACACATAAGCAAGTCTACATCAGAACTTGCCAACTTTCACAAATCAATAACAATAGTTGAAAGAAGAACAGTTACCCATTCTCTCACCAGTTCAATCCTGTAAAGTTGTGAATTCCATCAATCACATACTGCAAAGCTGCAACTGGATATGCAGAATCTGCAGCAGCAGCCGCAACTTCACTCATAGCGGGGGCCTGAGACGCTATCACTTCCACAGGGGAATTGCTTACAATCCCAGAAGCATCACTAATAACCTCAGAAACATCACTAAAGTACCCAACCTTTTCTGACCCTTCACTAATGGAAGTTGACATATATCTATGAAAATGCACCCCATTTCCATTTCCGGCGAAAATTGATTTCTGATAACGAATTAAGTTACTGGGTCCCTGAGAACTGTTCATATAAGTTCCAAAAGACCTACTTCCGGCTAGAAAATCCCCGTTTCGACACCGAGCCGGCTCTTCATGATTTTTATCATCATGGGCATGAGAGATATATCCAAAACAAGGGTTGAATCGTCTAGCAAGAAGGGTAGCTCGAGTGCAAATGCTACGCCTATAAGCCATCTAGATATGCAAAAATTAAATTATTGCCCACCAGATCGAACAGAGCTCTCAATCAATTAAAAGATGAATACTTTCACAAATCATGACCAAATCACAACCCTGAAATTGCCAATTAAAAACAAAGATGAGACCAAATTGAAAAAGCGTAAGTTAGAGGGATTAGAATTGATATACAAACTTAAACAAGGGTAAATCTTTTGAGGGTTTAGGGTTTAAGACCCTGTAACACAAAAGAAGGAAACTTTACTTATGAATGATGGGGGAAAAGCTAAAGGAACTTACAGTTGAGGAGTTGTTGAAGATTAAAATCTCTCTCGATTGTCAAAGCGAACAACACCGGGCAGAGCTGAGAGAGAGAGAGTGTGTGCTGATCTGCTGCAGCGAACCAGCGAGCTCTTTCCCAGGATGTTGGCGGCGTCTTTAACTTGCAAGTTGCTACTTCCGATGTTATTTTATTTTTCTTTTCCTTTTTTTTTCCCCTTTTTCTACATTTTTTTTTTTTTTTTTTGATTGATTAATGAGATAAACACAGAAGTCGAGTAACCCTGCTTTGATAGTCATCTTGTTCCAGTTGAGTTGGAAAATGTGATCAATTGTGATTATAGAGAGAGAATATAACACGAATATGTTACTCAGTATGTATGTGATTTTCTCAATATCTAATTAGCTCCATGATTACCTTTTTTGTAAATGTGTCAAAGTAAGAGTTAGAATTTGCAAAATCTTCTATAAATGTTGTTTAGCATTCCAATCAATGTATTTTAACTTCTTCATTTTAGGATTAGGATTGTCACAATCTTCGTGTTATGGTCTTTAAACTGGATATGTGTCCCATTTAATATACGGTTTTGAGTCCAATGTATAATGGTTAATACTAGGATATAAGCATTTGTAGTTGGTCAAACATCAAGGTAAGTAACAGCTTCGACTAAACAAATAATTTGGTCATTACATTGTACTCTTCCACAATTGAGAAATTCCATTGCAATTAGTTTGTGTTCTCCAATGTGAGCAAGCCATGTAGTGCAAATTTGGTGGCAAGCCAAGAAGGGAAGAGTTTAGGAAAATTGGTTTTCAATAATCCAAACTATCTCGAGTTGTAGAAAATAATCCCAACTTTAATATTGGTGCGTAATAATCTGAACTATTACTTTGATTGCAATACATGCACCAGCCTTGACAACTTTAGCCCTCCTGCTAATTAGTTGCTTTGATAATCCTCATGGTTAACTCCTAACAAAGGGATAAGGATGACATTTGATAATCGATTGAATTAATGTTACCTATTTCATTTTTCATGAGAAATTTGATACAAAAAGGATGACATCGTCAAGGCTAGTGTACCAACTGCAACCAAAGTGATAGTTCAGATTATTACACGCAAATAGTGAAGTTCAGATTATTTTTTACAACATGAAGATAGTTTGAATTTATGGACAATAAATAGCTAGAGGAGAGCGATAGAGGGGGAATATGAACATTTTTTTTTACAGTAGTATTGCCTAGAAATGGAATTATCCTAGGTGAAGGTTGTGGTAATGGATAATACTTTTTGTGGAAGTGGGTTAGTGTTCTTGGTGTATATTTTTGCTACTGTTTCTTTGTGGCGGTTTTCTTTGATTCATAAAATCTGTCAACCAATCAACCTAAAATGGAACTGGGAATTTTATTATAACTTAGCCAAGCCACATACATGTAAGAATCAACCATGCTAAGAGCACATACAAATGACTACAACTAAAGATCACACTAAATAGAATTGTCTGTTATTCATGTTGTAGTCCCTTATTATTCTGGCTGCGAAGATCATAGTATTCATCCATTTCTCCATCACTGTACCCTGCACAAGATCACATTTTGAAGTGAATAACAATTCTCGAGTCAGCTAGAAGAAGATGGAGATTTCAAGAGAGTAGAAGAGGCTTACTGAGAACAGTTGAAGCTGCTGTTGATCGAAGGCAAGTTCAAGTTCAAACCACAAAGGCGTGGAAGTTCAGGGATAAGAGAGACATTGACAGAGCCAATGAAAGGCAACACAGATTCAACACAGTGGCAAACTTCGTGCCTCTTAGTCTTGGTTCTCCCATAATTCTGCAAGACATAACTCGCGCCTTGACAGCAAGAATTAGAGGGCGAGGTCACCTCCGCATCCAGGTATGGCACACAAGGGGTCAACGCGTTGGTTACCTCACCACATGGAACTGATGTCCTTTGTCCCATGGCCATCCCAATAAATAGGGTCAAGACCAGAGGAAGAAGGAATACACCGAGGTAACCCATTTATGTATATAACAGCTGAGTTTTCTGCAATGGTAATATGTTAATGAATTGAGGATCATGTGCATATATATATATATATACACGAGTCTTTTGAGTAGGTATGGCTTTTGGCAATTGCAAGCATGCAAGAATCATGATCTTAATATTTAAAGGGAAGTTGAGGTTTTTATGCCAATTACCGTGCATGTTATCATGCTTTCTTCACACATTTGAGCCCTGCTTTCAATAAAGGAAGCTTCAGAACAGTTGAGCAAAGAAGCAGGTATAACTGAGTAATAAATCAGAGGGTACTCAAGAATTTATCAATCCATACTCGCAACCAGAAAAGCGACAAGAGCAAAACTAACTTGCTGCTGGAGAAAATATGGGTTGGCCCAACTCATTTAGTTGCATTTTTTTCAGTTTTGCAACTTACTTGTTCTAATATAATACTATAAATTGAGTTTTCAACTAGTTTAGTTAAGTTCAGCGCCATCTGAAATGAACATAGCCTTAGTATTCTTAGGTTTTACAAAGTTAGCTTTTTTAAGTAAAGTCAGCTGAAAATGAATGAGACGACACAATCTTACTGTAGAAAGGCAGGTATGGTTGAATTTCACAAGGAACAACTGTGGTTTTAATGAATGTTTGTACAACTTTGTATCATAACTGTCAAAATTTGGTATACATTGAGGAAAAATAATGTACAGAAGTTCTCAAGGACAGAATCAAATAAGCTAGGGTCGAGCAGCTGCAGAAGATTTTGGGGGTGAATTCCGGCACAAAGGGCAAGTGGCGTTCATTCGAAGCCACTCGTCTATGCAGTCAGCATGGAAGTAATGGTTGCACTCCGGAATGGACCTCAACGTCTCCTGGGGCTGATACTCTGACAAGCAAATGGGGCAGGTCCCATCACTGGGCTTTGGGAGCCGCTTGCTCTCCCCCAGTACTGTTTTTGGGTAGGACTCTATAGTGGGCCTGTCGAGGCCCAATGAGAGGGTGAACGGTTGTGGGAAGATTGCTGGTGAAGATTCAGTATTGATTACACGACGTTGTCGATTCTGATTAGAAGCTCTGACCTTGCCACTGATGTAAAATGTCAACACGATCATGCATATTACGCCTGGTATTCCGATGCCCAGTATTAAGCCAACTTCGGCACTCTTTGGAAGACCTGTAAGGCAGTAAAAGACTACGTTAGTGAAAGCAAAAGAGTACAGTTTCCATGTCTTGACTTCATATTCACTACTAATACCAAACTAGCAATCCTGCTCTCTTGCGAAAATGAGTACTGATCTGTTTAAGGTCCAATTGGTATTGTTTTGCAATTTGTCAGAGCTGCAAACTGTAGTGTGAGTGTGATAAAATGGTTTGAAAACTATGTTACCTAGACTCGACTGGAGGTGTTGGACGTGGCATTTTGAAAGCTTTGTTTTTTGCCTAAAATGAAGTATTGAGTATCCATATCTAGTGTCCCTACACACAGATACTAGAGATGAAATGAAGAGCCTAAATAACATAGTTTAAAACCAACAGTTACCGTTTGAGATCATTTCTTGCCAATTGCAAAGCAAATACAAAATCAACCACAACTACAATGATTTTAATTTGTTGGTTAGTATAGGGTCCTCTCGCAACACTAACCGGTGCACGAGGCTCTTATGGTGGATTATAGATGGAGTCAAATGTACATTGTCCTAGCTCTGCAGTGCTAATACAGAAACTGTGAACCTCATAAGCAAGAAGGGACTTCATATCCTGTTCAAACAACATTGAGCACCTATCATATCAATAAGTAGATTTGTCTCCCATTGAATATATCTTTACCCCATCACATTTTAGGCCTTTACTTAAAAGTTCCCCAAACAGGTGTCATGTAGTATGCCACAAAATAAGAACTAGAGCCAAAATAAATGATTCGAAAAAACGTGGGGTAAGAATGAGGGGAAAAAAAAAAACTAAATCTCACAAGCGTCGACTTCGACAGGACAAATAGAAAACATACTCAGATGAGCAACAAGGTATGTGCTGAAAGACAAAAAGCACACAAGTCTATTGTTGCTATAAAGATAAGACATTGAATGAATGGATGTCAAAATCAGTGACTCAAATAGAGAGCTAAATGACACTCATTAAAGTTTGAATATGATCGTAAAAGAAGCCCTTCCTTTGCCACTTTCCGTGGATCACAGGATAATGAATTCTATTTTACTGGAACACATTAGTTGGCAAGTCCCCATCTCACAAAACCTACCAAGGACAAGCCTCCATCTTCCTTAAATCTTTTAATACTGGTAGTTGTTAACCAAACTATAACTTCACGTCTTAGCATCACATCAACATTTCATTCACCACTATAACCTGAACTTGTGTTTTGTTATTATTCAACCAAACTATATCCCCAAATCACACGAAGTTGAGCTTCTTACTATGATTAACTAAGTCGTCACAAATGTCCCCATCTATCTTTGCAACAGTAATTATGATCAATGTGCATATTGTCTAATATGATGAAAGATTAGTTACAACTTGAGAAAAATTCAACAGTAAAGTGAATTGAGCAACAAAATTTTAGTTGTTATTGTGCTATGATTGCCTCATTCATTTCCATGATCAGAACTCGGAAGTTTAGTTTGACAATAGACAAAACCTAACCTAAGTACCTAACTGGAAGCTGTCAAGCTGGGCCAAAATATAGCAATTTTGCGGATGTCAACTAGTAAATCTCTAAGATGTTGTGCCCAAAACCTTCATTAGATTTTTTTTTTTTTTTTTATGTGCCAAAACTTCATTAGGATGTCAATTAGAAGTTAGAACTTGTCACATCACCCTATGTTGTGTCTAACAGTTGGCACTTGAAAACAAAACTAAAAGGTTTCCTCCTTAACGCACAGCCTCGAGTATTCCACGAATTTAGGTGCTTCCCAGGAGGCTTGAACCCGTGACTTAGTGTATAAGGCAAAGCTTGTTTACCAGTGGGCCAAACACCTCTTGGGTTCGGTTTTATTTATTTTATAAAAACTAGTATCAGATTTAGTGTGAATCTTGGAGGAAATCAACGCTAAAATGATAAGTCAAGATGAGTTAAATTCTGGAAGGAGGCTAAAAGACTTTAAAGAAGACTAGAAAGCAAATTTGTTAGAATATGATTTGTCTAACATAGTAACATAGTAGTACTATTCTTCTCTTTGAATTTTGAATGGTAAATCAGTAGTTGGTGCGAGATTGGTGTGAAGTAGCTGTGTCAATATAGTAAACTAAGACAAGTTGTATTATATGATGACTAAAGTTTTCCGGGTAGCATTTTCCTCTTTCCATAGAAGAGGAGGGGAAAAGTCATTCTACTCTTCAAAAGCTCAGCTAATACGTTTCTGTATTTGTGTCAAGGGAATTAAATTTAAAAATGTGGTTTCTCAAAAATAAAACATATATTTTGACACAAAAATTATACTTGAGGAAAAATAATGTTACACAGTTAACGAAACTGAATGCAGAATTGTTAAGTCAATAAACACACCCTATTAGTGAAATTAAGGGTTCCATTCTATCAACCCTCCTCTTGAAAAAATTTGTACCACATTGCTCGTCAAGCCTATCACCCAAGCATTTCAATACTTTCGTAATTATTTTTTTAAAGAAAGTATCGCGTTCAAAACCATAAAAACCTTTAGCATAAAGGATACTAATCCTTTGTGTCCATTTGCTCATTCAATAGGTAAATTTTTATATAGTTAAAACTTGGAGCAACTTATTCACTACATACGAGTACTTACTAGGAGTAATTACTAATATTAGTCATTAGGTAGGAGTGTAGACATTAGTATGATTTATGGTGCATATTTGGGTGCCGCTTGGGGAACATGTTTTGATGTAGAAAAAAGAATTGTCAAAATGTCACAACTAATTCGGCAAAGAACTTAATTAGAAAAGCAAAAAAAAAAAANAAAAAAAAAAGGACAACTAGCTTTTTCATTTTTATTAGCTTTCTCATTTTTTAAGGAAATTTATCAACTATACAATGGAAAATAATTAATTTACCACTGAAAACGAAAACTAAAAAAATTGGAAAAAAAAGAAAAACACATTAAAAAGTTAAAGCAACCAATAATTTTAGAACAACAAAAAGAGACAGAAACTGACCGCCATTACCACTGTTAAGGAAGCACCCAACGTCAAGACCCGACCCGGAACCGCGAACAAATCCGCAATACCCACCTTGAAGCACACAATCTCCACACCCGGGCACATCCCAACTCAACTGCAGAAAAACATCACTCATGTCATCCGGGTAATACCCATACCCAAATTCCGGCCACCAAAGAGGTACCACCATTCGCTTAATCACTCTACACTCCATCTCCTTCACCAGCTTCTCCTCCGCCCCTTTGTCAAATGCCAACACGGCCGTGTAGTCACCTCCACTTAGACACGACACGGTCGCACACCCCACCGGGAGGCTCGAACCCGAACCCGTTTTGGAGCAGTTGAGGAAGGTGTACTCGTTCGCATTGGGACCCGACCCGTAGGGGGATCCGGAGAGGTTGAAATGGAGAATCCGATTGGGGAGGCAGTGAGAAGGATCGGTGAGCCAGACGAGCTGGTCGGTGTAGTCGATGGCACGGACGAGGAAGGGGGAGTGCGAGTGGGAGGGGAGAGAGAGGAGAGTGTCGTCGTGGTTGCAGGTGAGGTCGAAACCGGGGTAGCCGCAATGGTGGGATTGGTTGGGGGCTGCACGGAAGGGGAATTGGATTGGGTCGAGGCGGTGGCGGTTGCAGGAGAAGGTCGGGCAGGCTAACACGGGCGTGCCGGTGGTGTTACGGAGGAGGAGGAGGATGGTGATGGCGATCAAGAGAGAGAAAATAGTGGGAGTAACAAGATTGTGCATCTTTGGTTCTTTGAGGGAGAAAACAAATAAGTTGGTGATGAATCAGTTATATATAGATATATATACGTGTACAGTAGAGTGATTTCAGATGATGGGATTTGGTTTTGTGATTGCAATTAGGCAAATTGGGGATTTGGGGAATTGAGTTTAATGAAATACTCAGTAGTGTTTTGGGGGGTTTAATTAGAGCAGAGCAATAGTGGGCATTGAGGTGATTAGGCTGCTTCGTTGAAATTTAAATAGTCTACTTAGAGGTGACTGGTGAGGTGGGTCATTTTTGGGGAGATGGTCCTTCCCTCGATCACCCGTTGCTATTCCTGATTTTCTACACGAGGTGTCAAAGTATGACTGTTATTTTCTGCCACCAAAAATTAATTACTCCACAATAAGTACTAATCAACGTCACAATGTGACTAATATTATCCAACTGGTTTGCAATAATAATAGAAAAATTTGATGCCAACCCTCTTATATAAGTACCTTTCTTCTGAACCACAAGGCATGTGGTCAAGCAGTAACCTCCTGAGTTGATAACCAGGAGGTCCCATGTTCGACTCCCGCCTTGTGGCCACGGGCTCTTCATATCCCAGGGCCCCGGGGGATTAGGCCACCTCATACAAAAAAAAAAAAAATATTGTGGGGAACTCCCCTATATTAAAAATTTCTTTTAGTAAACTCCCTCTTCGGCCACTTTTTGAATTTTCCGGTAGGATTCATATTTTCTGGACAGTTTTGCCCCTCCCTAATGGCTAATGCTGCTTGTCCCTTATCCTTATATTCCTTGATTTATTTCAATTAACCCAGTTTCATTTGCCTTTGATTTTCTCTCTCATTCACTCAATCTCTCTTTGATTTTTCTCTCTCATTCCCTCAATCTCTCTCTGATTTAAACAAAGTAGCTATCTTCCCGTAATTGCACACCCAATTTGAATATACATTGATTGAATAAAACAATGTTGTGGTGACACTCAAATCATAAAATTAAACATTAGCAATTTCAGTTCAACTTTCAATTTTACCCTAAAATCTTCTATTAACCCAAATCAGCACAACCTAATTAATTCACATTACTCAATTTCTTATCCTAATTGGGAAGGAAAATTGGATTAGTTGAAAGAAATTAGGTAATATAAGGGAATGGTAAATTAGAGAGGGACAAAACTATCCAAAAAATATGAATCCCACCGGAAAATTAAAAAAGTCACCGCGTAGGGGGTTTACTAAAAGGATTTTGCGATATAGTGGGGTTCCCCGCAACTTTTTTTTTTATAGGTTGGTTTTCAAAAGAAAGGTATTATATAGGGGGGTTGGCGGCAAATTTTACATAATAATACAGCACTGTTTTTGAAAAATTAATGATAAAGTTAACAATGATCTTATTTTAATTTCACCATTGTCCTGTTTCAGGTGTGTTTAGTTTAACTGAAAATATTTTACGTGAACTGAACTGAATTGCACTATTTGAACTGACCTGAATTGAATTGAACTAAATAAATAGTAATCTATAATGGAAAAAAATGTATAATTTGAATTGAACGATGAATTGAACTGAATGAAACAACCCCAAATAAAATTCGAAAAGATAAAATAAATACACCCATCCACAAAAATATCACTACTTCTTTTTTTAAAGGGGGAAAGAATCTGAACTTTTGTCTAGATGCAATATCCTTTGATGGATTATCGCACAATTACTATTTGGAGGAGTTCAGCAAATTGGTCAACTTGAATCAACATGGCATAGAGTAAATATTTTGAGAACAACTAGTCGTGTATAGTAGAAGCGTATAAGAAACTAATTTTCAATTTCACGTGATGCGTGCATGATTATTAACTTTATGAATGGGTAAAAATTGGAAGCTTAGTACCCTTATCTTCAACCTTGACGGGTCGTTTGGCTGTCATGAGAAAACATATTAAGTTAAACTTCCTATGAAGTACAAAATTGTGTAATTGTTTGGTTGACAAATTTGTAAAATGGAGAAAGTAGCACTTCCCATAAATTTCCAATGGGGGAAGTGGCTTACCTACTCCCCCTAGGTAAGTGGAAATTCATGTGGTAAGTCACTTCCCCTATTGGCAACCAAGCAAATGTAATAACTTTCCAGTAAGTTGATTGAGGTATTTAATTCATATGAATTAGAACTTCATGTGAAGTTTCACTTCCTATATTAACCAAATTTGAGGTTCTAGTCTAATTTTATCGATTTCTAAAGCTAATGGGGTATTAATTTATACTACAATCTTAAAAAAAAAAGAAAAGAAAAGAAAGAAAGAAAGAGAGATAAAGAGAGAGTAGGAAATGGTACTATGGAAGTCATTGTGTTACAATATTTTTTTTTTCAATTAAATTGCCACATTAAAAAAAGTAAAATTCTATTGATTTCTATGATGTGAGAGGAGAGAGAGGGATGGGTGATATTAGGAAAACACAATTTGGATCTCAAGTGTTTAGAAATTGGCTTATTAAGAGTTATAGATATTTACATCAAAAAAGGTTATAGAAGCTTCATAGCCATTACCAACTCTTACTATAGGCACAAGTACTAAAGAGCTATGCTTGAACACATTTTAGTTTTTGCATTTGTTAAAAGGTAATTTCTTGAATTAACACCTTTGTAGGGTACTCATATTTTACTTTTTGGTGATTGAGCGTACTCATCTTTTTTTTTTTTTTTGTGATTGAGGGTACTCTCTCTAATTTCCGGTGTCAAAATGCTGACGTGGCTCCCGGAGCTTAATAAAAAATTGAATTTTAATGCTTGAATCATTGCTTGTTGGGGTGGAAATTAATTTTAGAGCAAAAAACTGAAATTATCCCTGCTTTAAGTTAGGCTATGACTGATGTACCCCTCCCCCACCCTATGATGACTGCTGATCTTCTTGTGTGGTTAAACGCCAATTATTAACATCACACAAGGGGTTATTTTTTTCCCTCCAAAAAAGTCACTTTCATTAGCCTAGTGAAGAACCTCCCAGAACCTCCCTTGCAGAGAGAGCGTCAATTTGCGATTGAAGAAGAAGGCCTCAAGATTTGCTTTTTCAAGTCAATCTCTGCTTTTAAAGGTAAGATTAAGTGTCTTTTTAGGTTATTTTGATTTTTTTTTTTTTTGAAGTGCTACACGATTGCATGTTGAGTTCATATGTTAGGGTTTAGTGATTTTGATAAAAAAAAAAAAAATAAATACTTTTTTACTTGAAATTACTTGTTTATTACTTGATAATGGGGTTGTTGTGTTGTTTTTTGTACTTGATTATGATTTTTTTAAGTTAATCTAATGATTGATTGTGATTTTAGGCGTTAAAAATGAATGGGGTTTATGGGTATTTGAACTGGGTTTAATTATTTTTTTTTATTATTTTTCCAATAGTCATGGACCCAACATCCGCGAGAGAATTGGAGGACTGCTTGGAGGCCCATGTGTTGCCCAAATTCACAGTGCTGAGCTTTGGGTCCTCTACCAGGGGAGCCATGCTTGGCAGGCTATGGTTTGGAGAGCAAGCCCATTTCGTCAAGTGGCCCAACAACCTGCACAGGCCCATGAAGATCAGGGGAATGGGCTATGGGATAGGCTTGCTTATGAGGCTGAGCAGGCCAAGCTAGCAGCTGATATGAAGCAGCGTTGGTATTTTAGGCGTAGGAATTAGGTGTTCATGAGGGTAAAGGGAATTTTTTGTGAATTTTGTGGATTGTGTAATCTTTTGCGCATTGTCAAAACAAATTGGATTTGTGACAATGATTGATGTATTTTGATAATCTTTGTCACTATTTTGACAAGCAAGATTAAATCAGTGTAAGTAGGGGATGGAGGTTGTAGTTAGGTGTAATCTAAGTTGTTTAAGTTTTAGATGTAATAAAAGCTTTTATAAACAGTTTATCAAGTTTGAATGGAAGTTCAATTTGAAGTTTAGTTTCAATTGTGATTTATATTCTGTTTTTATTATGTTCAATTAGAAGTTTAATTATTTATTCTACTTCTTAACACATTTATTCAATTATTAATGAAATGGTTGAATTAATTGTGCACCATGGTGAAAGTTGGATTTGTAATCCAAAATTGTCTTATTTTGGGGGAAGGACTAATGTGTTTGTGTTAAGTGAGAATGAGATTACAACCTCTAATATTCAAAATAAAATCTTTGGGTTAGGATACATAAATATATCTAAAGTCCAATTCTTAACACAAGGCCAGTCATTTGATACATTGAGGGTTTTGTGTGACCTCACTGAGCTTGATTTTTTGGATTTGATAAAGGCTGGATATTAGAAGCATGTGTATCTTGAGCATGAGTTTGGAAAATTTAAATAGTAACAAACATTTGGTGGAGGTGTTAACAGAAGGGGTAGATTTCAATGAGCATTTGGGTGATTTGTTTACTGATTTTGGGGGATTAAGTGATAATGAAAATGATAATAATGGTGAAGAACAATTTTCTAAAAATGATAATGATGAAGAGGTTTTAGAGGGGAGGAAATTATTAGATCAACACAAATGGAAGACTTGTTGTATGAGAAAGAAGTGGCAGAACAGTTTAATGGAGAAGATATCCCTTTGATTGGGATTAATGAGTGGGGAGGGGATGTTGAAGATGGTTATAGCTCTAACTATGCTTCAAGCTCAAGCATGGACAGTCATTGTGATTCTGATGAAGATAAAAAGGGGAGGGGTGGACCATTTAGGGGAGAAGCTTATAAGGCTAGTAAGACACCTCTTGAAACTCATTTTGTTTTAGGGCAAGAGTTTGAGAGACCTGCACAGTTTAAAAAGCTTTACACAACTACACAATATTTACTGGGAGGGATATCACTTACACAAGAAATGACCCAAAGATGGTTGTTGCAAAGTGTAAGCAAGAGTGCTGCTCATGAAAGATTTAGGCTTCCTGGTTAGGTAAGACTTCTACATTTCAAGTGAAAACCCTAGACAACAACCACACATGTGGTAGGAGGCAAAAGGTTAGTAGGGTAATCTCAACTTGGTTATCTGAGTATTATCTACCTAAGTTCATATGCAACCCATATTGGAGGATGAAAGAGATCAAAGATACAGTTTAGACTGAGTTGTCTCTTAGAGTGACTATGTATAAGTGTTGTAGAGTTATAAGGAAGGCACAAGCTATGGTTATGGGTGACTATACAGCTCAGTATAGGATGTTGCATAGATATGCTTTGGAGATCCTTAAGGCTGACCCACTAAACACAGTTAAGCTACAATTAGACAACAAAGTGTTCAAAAAGATTTATATTTGTTTCAATGCTTTGAAACAAGGCTTTATTGATGGGTGTATGAGGTTTATTGGGTTTGATGGGTGTTTCTTGAAAGATCCATTTGGTGGACAGCTTCTAATTGCTATTGGGAGGGATGGGAACAATCAAATGTTCCCTATAACTTGGGCAGTGGTTGAGGTTGAAAACACTGATAGTTGAAGGTGGTTTATGGGGCTGTTGGCAGATGATTTGGGGATTGTAGATGGGGCTGGATACACAATCATGTCAGACCAACAAAAAGGGTTGCTAAATGCCATTCAACATGTCTTTCCTTCTGCTGAACAGAGGGTATGTGCTAGACATGTGTACTCTAATTTTAGGGGAGTGTGTGGTGGTGGACAACAATTTAGCAGATGTTTTTGGAGGCTTGCAAAATCAACAACTCAAGGATAGTTTGATATGCAGGTTGAGGCTTTTAGACAAGTGAGTAATGTGGCCTGTGAAAATGTCCTAAAAAGAAATCCACAAAAATGGTCAAGGGCTTTCTTTGATGAAATGAGTTTTTGTGATAGTGTTGATAATAATATGTGTGAAGCATTTAATTCCTACATATTACCAAATAGGCACAATCCCATAATCACAATGTTGGAAGGTATTAGATAGAGTTTGATGGTGAGACATCAAAAGAAGAAAGAGCTGTTTGGGAATAAACAATTTAACATTTGTCCAAGGCCTATTATCAAGCTTGAAAAGGCTAAGGTTGATGCTAGGGGGTGGATGGCTTTAAGGAGTGGTTCACACAAGTATGGGATAAGGCATGTGGCAAGCCAAGATAGAGTGGTTGTGGACTTGTTGGAGAGAACATGCTCTTGTAGGGCATGGCAGCTCTCAGTCATCCCATGTAATCATGCAGTGGTTGCCATTTGGGAGTATGGGGAGTAGCCTGAATTTTATGTTTAATCATGCTACAGTAGGGCAATGTATATGAAGGCATATGCCCTCTCCATTGAGCCTATAAAGGGTCCAGAACAATGGCAAAAGAGTAATCAAGAGCCACCTGAACCACCACCATTGAAGATTGTAGCAGCTCATAGACCAAAACTGAAAATAAGAAGAGAGAAATGGGAAATGACAAATAGACTGAAGAAAACTGGAGCTGTGCTTAAGTGTAGGGCATGTGGGGAGGATGGTCACAACAGAAAAACTGGCAAAAAAAACCCCTGCTGCACAAGCTCAGTCCACTTCAAACCAGCCTCCACAACCCAAGAAGCAGAAGAATGCATCAAAGCAGCCTACAAGACAGCCCCAACCACCTACTCAAATTGATTTGAACATTAGTCTCCACTCTCCAACTCCCTCTTCATGGACAAATGCCAATTCAGAAATGTAAGGACCTGCTATGAGACAGTTTGGAGTTTATACTGATCATGGAGGCCATCAAACAATACAAGTAAGTATATGTCATTTTTCATTATATTCATTTAATTATTTATGGTGATTTTGATCTATTTAATCAGTTTGCTTTCCTCTTATATTTTGCCAAGGCCATTACCAATGTCAATGCTCCTTAACAGCCACCTCCAACTCATGACAATAGACTACCATTCAGAGCATCTTTTGTTGATTACATGGGCAGAAATGTAATCACAAGTCAATCACTACAGGTTTGTATTTTATCCAACTAAATTCATGTATTTTTGTTTCATTACATAACAATTAATTACTCTTTCATTCACTCTTGCAGGAGCAACAACAACAAAGTGTTGCACATGGAGTTCAAGACACTTACATAGGGACATAAGGGAACACAACATGATGAGTTTGTAACTGTTTTTGTTCAATTTGATGAACTGTTATGCTGTTGTTGTTTCACCTGTGATCTGGTGAAAATTGATTCTGTTTTGAAGATTTAGATCATTAACTAAATTAGTTGGATTGAAAGTCCGTTTCTGAAGGGTTTTTGGATGTTGGGAGGATTACATTCTCTGTTTTTGGGATTAATATCATGAACTGAATCTGCTTTTGGATAGATCATGAAACCTCTATTTTCATTCATTTCAATTTCAAAAGAACTGTATATGACATTCACATTTTCATTACAAATGTCAAAATCAAACACAAGACAACCATTTTCAAACCAAAATTATCCACTTTGACTTCTTTAGTTGTGCTTCCATTTCTTCATCATACTTGTCAACTCTCTTGAGTACCCCAACATACACCCTACATGCTTCAACACACATTGGTGGATCAATCCAATCAAAATAATCACATCCATAAGCTGTTTTGTAGTTATTGCATATGTAAAATCTTCTCAAAGGATTATATATCGTGCTTGATATTTTTCTTGCTCCTCTAACCCCACAATAACATATTCCATCTTTTTGTTGTCTTAATTGGTTGAATGTGTACCTTGGCATCTTGGTTTTTCTATTTTTTCTGTTGTAACAGGTTGTATGTAATTTTTGGGGTGGATTTTAAAGTTAGAGAAAGGTGGATTTTATAAGATAAAAGGTAAGGAGATGGAGGGGTCTGTTTTTGAAATTGTGGTGGAAGGATGAATGAAACAAGGGTTGGATTTTACATCAGAGGAGTGGTGGAAGAAAGGAATTTCTTTCGTTTGAGATGAGTGCTCTGTTTCTCTAATTGTAGAGTTGGAGGAAGGGGGAAGGTTGAGGTGAATTCTTAAAATAATGGCTAGTTCCTCAAACGGTCAAGTAAGGATAAGTGGGGAAAAATATGGGTGGGGGAGTTGTTAGTGATCACGTGTAAAAAGCGTGCCACTTAAATTGATAGTTGGTTGAGTGCAGCTCTCCCTTCATTCTTTTAAAAGAGTTGAGAGGGGGGTATTTTCGGTAATTTAGGTTATTTCTCCATTTTTTGATTTTTAATTAGCCTTGGTCCAATTTTTAATAATAAAAAAATTAGCTCCGGGAGCCACGTCAGCATTTTGGCACCGGAAATTGGAGGGAGTACCCTCAATCACCAAAAAGTGAAATATGAGTATACTACAGAGGTGTTAATTCGTAATTTCTTCCATAAATAGGCCACATAACTGCTTGTTATACAATAAATAGATGGTGATGTTAATTATGGTTGAGTTTAACTCCTACCATGTAATTCAACATTTGTTGTATTAAATTTCATGTATGTTCGTTTAGAGAAATCAAAAGACCTCATTTCAAGTGAAATAATAGCTTATTATGATGAGAAATGACGATTCTTAAAAATTAGGAAAAATTTCATTTTGCGTACCCAACGTTAGCGCTAATTGTAATTTGGGTACCTATCTTTTCAATATTCTCATTTTGGGTACTTGAAATTTTGAAAATTGTCTCATTTTTGGTCATTTCACTAACAGTGTTAAAAACTCTGTTAAAATGCTGACGTGTCATTAAGCAAAAAATTCTTAAAAAATTTCTAAAAATTACCAAAAAAAATTCAAAAGTTATGAAATGTTTATTTTTAGTTATTTAAATATTTTTACAAATTTTTGAGAAGTTTTAAAATAGGGATATTCTACGTGGTGCCACTGTCGTTTGGAAAAATATACATGGTGTAATTTTTCTTTTTCGATTCTACGTGGTGCTATTGTATTTTTGACAATGTCTCTCCCGTGACCGTCCGTTATGTTTTTCATCAAATTCATTACCTACTCCCCTTTTACCTATTTAACTTAGGTAATATCTCCCCCTTCCTTATAAAACTCACAACCCGCACCAGTATAAATGACTAAAAAATTAACGTTAATCAGGTTGAATGAACTGAAAAATGTTAGATAAATGATTAGAGTTAATCAGGTTTGACAATTAGGGGTGTGAATGAATTGCGTTTCATGTTGTACACACACGTTTCATTAATGACATTATAGTCATTTCAAATAAATGACTGAAAACTTAACGTTCTCATATTTTTGGGTCACAGGACAGACATTGTCAACAGTACAATGGCAACACGTAGAATCGAAAAAAATAAATTACACCATGTAGAATTTCCTAAAACACAATGGCACCATGTATAATTTCCCTTTAAAATATTTTTCAATTGATAACACGTCAGCATGTTAACGGAATTTTTAACGTCGTTTGTGAAGTGACACAAAATGAGACAGTTTTTAAAATTTCAGGTAAACAAAATGAGAATATTGAAAAGACAGGTACCAAAATTGCAATTAGACCTAACGTCAGTTACCCAAAATGAAATTTTTACTAAAAATTATCTTGACACCATCTAAAAAGGAAATAAAAAAGATATCCCAAGCCTCATCAACCAATTGTTTGGTATGAAGATTTCTCTATTGGTTGTGCGTGTTGTGGTGATTCTGAGCATTTGATTGATAAATGTCCTCTTATGGAGGATGCAAACAGAATAGTTTCAGTTGAGTTAGTGGATGATCCTATCCACAAAGAAATTATTGCAAAAAAGCTCAAGTTGGCTAAGGAGAAAGCTCAAGTTGACTCATTAGCTGAGCAGGCTAATAAATGGGTTAATGTGACTCCTAAGTCAAAATCTAAACTCAACTCTTTACCACCTAAAAAGAAATTTTCAAAAACTTTGCCTAAGCAGGCATCCTCTTCAAAGTCTCCTATTATCAACACCTCTGAGTCTCCTGCTATCATTACTTCTGCATCTGCATCTGGTGTTGGTTTATCCTCTGGTTTAGCCAATGTTCCTGTGATTCTTGACTTTTCAGTGCAAGCTATGCCCCCTGCTCCTATTGTTACTTTCTCAGGTGCTAAGAAATCTGCTAGCAAAGTGGTGGCAAGGCCAACCACTGGTGTTCTTGCTCCCCCTAAGGGTTCTGCAGCTACTTTTAAGGCAACTAAGGCTGCTGCAAGTACTCTTAAGTTACCTGCAGTGCCTAAGGGCACCAAGCCTGGCTTTCTGGTACCTGCTCTTGACTGTGAGGCTTCTCTTACTCACCCTACTGCTGCTATAGTCCCTGTTGGTAAGAAGTTTGATACTACTGCTGGTCTTCAGTCAAATGGTCTCTCCTCTCATGATGAGCGTGGTCTAATCCTAGCCTCACCCTGCTCCTCACTTGCTTTGAGCAACCTGAACTCTGCAGCTGCTCCTCCTGCTGTTGGTAAGAAGGATGGTGAGTCTGTGTTGCCCCTCCAAGCTTTATACCCGGATGATCTTGATATTTCAAATGCCTTTGCTCAGCTAGATGGAGGCATAGGGGAGACCTCTCCCTCCTTGGTTGCCACCTCTAGACTTGAGTTAGAGCCATTTGTTGGCAATGACAGATTTGATGATCTGGAGGATCTTGCTGACCCAGAATGCTCATTCCAGTCTATGCATTCTTCTAGTTCAGTGTTGAAACTCATCTCTGCTTTGGAGGTTGAGCAGCCAGCTCAAGCATCTTCTTCCTCTCAGTCTGATGCTTCCAAGAGAAGAGCTAATGGTGATGCCATGATGGATTCTGCTTCGACCCCTCTGAAGAGGGCAAGAAACTAGTCTTTCCTCTCAGCCATGCTACCTTTCTCTTATCCAGTTTATTTTTATGAATAATGTTGGTTTTTGGAACGTTTGGGGCGTTGGAAAGAAAAATATTGGGGAAGAAATTAAGCTATTTTGTAAGATTAATCGTATTAGTTTAATAGCTTTGGCTGAAACTAAAATTCAGTCACCCCCCTCCCTTGAGATAGCAAAGCAATTTGGTTTTAATTGCTTTGAGTTCATTCCTTGTAATGGCTTTTCAGGTGGTATTTGGCTGTTTTGGCTTAGTAGTGTATTGAAAATTTCTGTTCTTTTCAAAGGGGACAGATTTATTAGCGTTTTAATTTCAGATCTCTCAGCTTCTTCTAGTCTGTTTGTGATAGTATTTTGTTATGCACCTGCTAATGCTCAATTCAAAAACGTTTTTTGGCAGGAACTTTCAAATTATGTAGCTTCTATTCAGTTCCCTTTTGCTATCATGGGGGACTTGAATGAAATCAGTTCACCCCATGAAAAGCTAGGAGGTGTTATTCCCTCAGAATCCAGATTCCAAAGGTTGAGAGATTTCTCGTTTAATTTTAATCTTATTCCCCTTCCTTATTCTGGTCTCCCCTTTACTTGGAGAAAGAAAAAAAGCGGTATGAATAATATTTGGGAATTATTAGATAGAGTCCTTGTTAGTTCCAACTGGATTCAAAATTGTGCGGATGCCTTCGTATCTCATCACGATTTTTGTACTTCAGATCATTGTCCTATTGTGCTTCACACAAACTTAGCTAATAATTTCATAGTCCCACCATTTCGGTTCGAAAATTCCTGGATTAATCATGCTGACTATGAAAAATTGGTTAGGAAAGCTTGGGCAACCCGTGTCTCGGGTTCAAATTTATTTCAGTTTGTTTCTAAATGTAAATCTCTTAAATCTTTATCTAAAACCTGGGCCAAGACCAAGTTTGGTAATATTCAAAGGCAACTTAAAGAAGTTGAGGCAGCACTTATTCTTGTTCAAACTAACCTGCTCTCCTCTCCGGATAATGAACGCTTAATTCTTAGACAAGATCGTCTTTCCAAGAAGAAAGCTAGCTTAATTAATTTCAACAAAACTTATTGGATTCAACGCGCTAGAGCTAAGAATTTGTTGCTAGGTGATAGAAATACTTCCTATTTTCATACCAAAGCAACTATTCGCCGTAACAGAAACAAGTTGACACATTTCGTAAGTCAAGATGGTATTTCATACTCGACTCAAGAGGAGATCTCTTTGGAGATGTCTAAAGAGTTCAAGACTAGATTCACTAAGGACAATAACTGTTTTCTTAATATTG
>BSSO01000753.1:0-29085 GCA_030267885.1 Mesembryanthemum crystallinum
TAAAACTTTTAAAGTATGAAAGTTAGAAGGCTATATTGTTGGAGAGAAATGAGCCAAAAATACTCTTGTAGAGACAGAAAATCTATACTGCAAAAGAAAGGCGTACCTTTTCCCCAAAGAAAGGCCTCAACAGGAAGAGAAGAAAAGGTTTTTCAATTGTGTGCACCAAATATTTTGAGGCTATGTAAGTTACAAAGTCAATCATCAGTGCATTATCTTTCTCCTCCATTGCCTGATCTCCCTCTTCCCTTGCAACTGTTGTTGCGAGAATCCTTTCCATTGAGCGGCAGTATCAAATTACCAAATAAATTGGCCCAGATCCTACTCAGAAGCATTTTAATTGTTGGCAATCAAGTATGTGCAAGGACCTTAACTTTGGACAAAGATTTTTTCCGAGTGAATAATCTCCGCAGGGTATATCTGGTTGAGCCTCGTTAGACTTTAAGTTTCAAACAATCCAGATTTGATAAGGCACCCTCAGGATCCCTCTGTGTAATGAAACATTCCAAGTCATTGCAACTGTCTATAGTCAGCATTCTCCAGTTTTTACTGGCACTTGGGTTGGTATTACTAGTACTACTAAATTGGTAAAGCTTGTTATGCCTTTCACCTCGTATAACCGTAGTACCTCAGTTGCCTTTAATAATTGACTTAGACTTAGATTCATTGTGGTGCACCAACATCGGAATGATTGATGGTTACTTGTTGCAGCTCCAAGCCTCCAACACCTTACGCTGTGATCCATCACAGCAGTGGATAAGACCCTGACCAAATATAAGTTGGTCTAAAAAGAGGGAGTTGCAATCTGATGTTCTAATTGCGAAGCTGATAAAATACAACTCAATGGGAGATGCTCAACTTTAATATAAATTTGGAGCACCTTCAACTTAGACAGGGAAGCTAGTTAGTTACACAAGGCTTGCGGCATTCTATATGTTCCATTTGTTGAAGCTACCAAGCATGCATGAACCTTGCAATGAAAGGGAGAGACTTTCTATAACCTTGGGAGGGATTATCTTCAGCTTATTGCATCATGTCAGATCCAGCACTTTTAGATGAGTCAACTGTCCTGGCCCTAATTTTGGTACATTCGACATATCTGAGCCCCGTAAACTAAGGAATTATAGACTTTGTTAAAGGATGAATGTCTTCTCCCACATCCAAGGAAGCATGGCTAATGAAGTGAAAATATTTGTGTTGTGGCATCAGATTTTTATTTTAGCAGTTGAAATCTCGAACAGTGACTGTAGTACGTGATTCAAGTGCAATTCCTCGGGTGATTTAGCAACTACATTAGCAAGGTAAGTTTTCCGAAAAAACGCTTATTTATTGAAGCATGTTTCTACAACAATAATTCATTACAAACAGATTTTGACACTTATTTATTTATAAAAGAGCTACCCGTGCATAGCATGGGCCTTCCCCTCTAGTTTGATTCATAAGAAAACATGCAACAAGAACCACATCTCTTGTTTAGAAACATTAAATAAATAAAAATAAAATAAAATCAGATCTCCTGCGATGCCTTGCTATCACTATTGTGTTATTATTTGTCAACCTACCATCCATTGAGTTGGCATGACCAAATATCGTCCCCGAAATTTCCTGCAACTCTATAGGAGCTAGCTAATGTTAGTCCTCAATTCTTCCAACTCTTTTATGGTCAA
This sequence comes from Mesembryanthemum crystallinum, assembly GCA_030267885.1. Taxonomy (NCBI): domain Eukaryota; kingdom Viridiplantae; phylum Streptophyta; class Magnoliopsida; order Caryophyllales; family Aizoaceae; genus Mesembryanthemum; species Mesembryanthemum crystallinum. Next base: position 1,668 of record BSSO01000753.1, read on the forward strand.
CTTGATTTTGGTTTGTAAACTTTCTGAAGCAACATATTTGTCCTGTAAAAATCACAAATCATGAGAGGAGACCTAACATCACAGCATAGTGGTGGAAATAAATACTGAGGCTATGTTTTGAAGATAAAAGAAACTCTTAAAATCCTAGCTTTTAGTGAGAAACTATTTCACATAGCTTCTCAAAATAAGCTCCTGTCATCAAAATGTTTTTTGTTTATGCTCCCCCAAACATAGCGTAACAATGTCATTGTTTATCCAATAGCGACATATTCACAAATAGCTTAAAATCAGAGTATTACGTGGACATCGAAAATAAATTCTTTTATTGAGAGCCTCCATCTAAGATTACATATTGTTCAATTAATTTGATTTCTAATATCAAAAATTGTTCAATTATCTAATAACAGACAATCTAAACCTTTTCTCCGCCTCACTTCTCAAAAGCTAGACAATATTATGTATGCCTTGTTCAGTTGTTGGCTCTTTGATCAGATTATTATCTAAGATGGCTTGTTTCGACTTGTTCATCAGTTAATTTCCAATATTCAAGTGTTTGGTACATGGCTTTCTACTTTAGGCTAGTTTGTTAGGAAAGAAGCCAACTTCAAATAGCCAACAGACAACACCACTTTGGGAAGTTAGGCTAGTTTGTTGAGATTTGAAAGTAATTGTCAGCTAGAATAGGCGAAACTTCAGAGAGGTGATGATAGGGAGGGCATAGTTGCCTGTATCTTATCAGGCTAGTTGACTTCAAAATTAGGCTCATATAAGTCACCATACCACATCTAAGCGGTGATCTTAACAAGTCAATAAATCACATCTAAGCAATGATTCTAATGTCAAATTTGCACTAAGCTCACACCAAGCCTATATAAAGAGTATGTTTGGCCTAGCTTCTTTGACGCTCGAGCTTCTCCCCCTATTTCCTCACAATAATCTACCCCCTCCACCTCCCAATTGCTTGGTCTCCTAAGGGATGTTTTTAGCTTCTTAGAACCTCAAATTACGGAAGTGGAGCAAGTAAATTGTGAGGGAAAATAGGGGGAGAAGCTCAAACTTTTAACAAAATTAGGGTTAGGGTTAGGGTTTAAGGGGGATAAAGGGTGGGGGCGGGTGAAGGAGATAGAAAGTCGAGGGGGAAGAGTGAAAATGTTGAGTCTATTTTTTTTCTTCTTTTTTTTCTTTGGGTTTTTTTTTGTTTAAAACTTAGCTCTTGGATCATGTAAATTTGATGAAGTTCTGTAGTTTTTATAATAAGGGGGTATTCATGTGAAACTCTTATATATACACTTTTTTTTCCCTCCTAATACATAGTATATATACACTTCTTTGTCCTATCAGTAGGATTGGTTACACTTGTATTTTTTTAGCAACATGAGAAAGAAGTCAATGTCTATAAAACCTTTTTTACCCCAGTAGTTTTGAGATAACAGTTGCTACTATTGTTATGTGGCGCGCACGCACACACAACCGTTGTATGAGTCATTAAAACAATAAAGGAGATTAGAATTCGACCATTACCTCAAAAGGCCTTATTTGATTAACCAGCTCATTGATCTTGCTCAAGTATTTCCTATGCTCTGCGGGATCAGAGAGTATGCGTCTACTAGAGTCAAAGTTCTCTAATTGTCTCTTGAGGTCCTGCAACATTCTTTCAACATCTTCCACTTCTCTTTTAACCTTGCCTTCTTCTTTGGTTGATATCTTGGGTTTTCCTTTCTGGTTTCCACCAACATAGAATGCATAATTAGGAAAACGATCATGAGTAGATTAATCATGATCAGCTTGAATATTTAGGGAAGAATTACCATCATATTCAACAAAGGAAAATAAAAATGTAAACTAAGGACTAGCATATAGTAGCTCTCGAGAGTTTCCTTTATCACTTTCTTTGATTGTTGATTGGTTGGGTCTGAGGGCAACATAAATTCCAATACAGATGGATATGAAACCTAGGTCTATGACACCAACTCTTAGAAACTGTACTAGCTCGCTGATATCCACATACAATAGCTCTATATTATCAAATTAGAACTATAGAAGTTGCCACATAGGAGAGTTGATACGGGCCAAAGGAGATATATGGAGCTTTAGCTGGGTAGCAAGTAGCAAAATATGATGCAGATTCTGTCTCAACAAGGAAACATATCTTATGATCTTACAAACTGGAAAAAGCATTAAAGCATGGACTGATAGAGGACTTATAAATAAGGCCAAAGATCAAGAACATTTGCGCAAAAAAGTAGACCATCTAGTTGTCAAACAATAAGGCAAGAGATGTCATAGACTGTTGCTGTGAAGGATCCTTTTTGTATTGTACCAGAACTAGATTGTCTAGTTATTTGTAAAAATGTATTAGCCAAGAGATTATACCTTTCCTGGAAGTAGGTGTTGGACCGTGGTATTAAGTTCCCCATGCCAAACTGGCTTCCCATTTGACAACTTTACATGAGAAAGCATGGGAGTGACCATGGCAGTGTAGGAGAATCGTTGCAAAATAGGACAGTCGACTATCTCCAGGGATTGCAGCTTAGGAAGCTTCAAAGGACATGAACTAGAGCAAAAGCTCTGAAGGCTGCCTAGGCTATACAACCTTATTCGTCGCAGCTCAGGGAGCTCAATAACTTCATTCTCTACACCACCACCAACTATCACTTGTAATCCTTCACAATCTGTTACGTGCAAGTGTTTGAGCTGCACCAGAGATTTTGCGGATTGGGATGCAAACAAAATATCCAGAGAAGGGCAACCTCCAACAGAAACAAAACACAGGCTTTGGAGCTTGTAATAACTTAGATTGATGCGTGTCAGACAGGATAAATTTTTCAACAAGAGCTCCCTTAGTGGGATTGGAAACGGACCACTACCATCGGAAGTAGATCTTCTTTCAAATATTTCTTCAAGCTCGTCACAATAAGATATGTCAAGTTTTTTCAATTCCTTCAATCTTGATAGTTGAGAAGATGGAACGACGTTCTTTAAGCCAGTACAAGACGAGAGTTGAAGGGTCTCTAGCCGAGTAAAGGACTTTGCTGGCATCTCGCTGTCCCAAATTTCTTTTAATTGCACCCTTGCAATCCCCAAAATTTTTATTGCTGGCAACAAATCCTAATCAAATAATTTCACTGTTAAGTTAGGATACCTCAAATGATGAAACCAGCACCAACTCCACCAAGATAGAGCAAAGAATTAGAGTTTCCTAACATGGGAGTGAGAAAGTAGTAAGGTCATGAGTGTGATGTATGCCTTCAAGTATCTATCTAGTGTTACATAGACTAATAAAAGTGTGGTTTAATTTGTCTACATGTTTGGTCCATTGTGTTCAACATCAATGACATTGTTGCATATTTATTAATGGGATATTCAATATGGTGAGCCTCTATTTTAATTTGTCTACATGGTGGGCAACGTTTTAACACAATCTACATGGTGCCTCTGTAGTCTCCAAGTAATCTACATGGTAACCTTTCACAAATTTTTATTTTCCGCAAATTCTTGTATACAACCGTCTAACTGTTAGACGACCTAATGTAATGGTGATTTTTTCTAATTTAAGGGCTATTTTTAGCCATTTAGAGGTTACTTTTTAAAAGTTATTGCAATTTTATGAAATTAACCTAAGCCATCAAAATGTAGCCCCTAAACCGATAAAAGTAGCCATTAAATTACAAAAAGTCATTACTTGATTCGCTGAAGTAGTATAAAGTAGCCCCTAAGTCACTAAAATAGCCCCTAAAGTTACGAAAAGTCACCATTAAATTGGGTCGTCTAACTGTTAGACGGTTGTACAGGAGAGTTACTCTTTATTTTCATTTTCTTGATAAAGATTAAATTCTTTAATTTGAACCTATTTCTCAACTTATATCCTCTTTCATATGTTCATAAAACCATGTTGTTCCCACTAGGAAGTCTCTAACTGCTCTTGTCAAAAAAAANAAAAAAAAAAAAAAAAAGAATATCACTATTAAAGTACGTACCTTCAAAACATGCACTCCGATGACATCGTTGGTAATAATGAGTTACTCGAGGTACGGATATAAGTCTCATGATTGAGGATGGCCAGATTGGGTTTAATTAGTCAAAATTTAGTATTTTTGTAACAAAATAGTCAGCAAGAAGGTGCCAGTAGAGTTTGTCAAAGCTTAAGGGCACCATCAATGTAGATTATGAAAAAACACTATCCACCACGTAGAAAAGTCTAGAACATAGGTCACCATACAAACTTCCCTTTATTAATTTACATACTTCACAGGTAGCTAGTTGCAGTGGATACTACTAGATTAATCTTTTCAGAAGAAATTACTCCCTCCGTCCCGCAAAGTTTGCAAAGATTTCTATTTTTGGATGTCCCACAACTTTGCAACTCTATAATTAAATTCACATTTAAATGTCAAAACTACCAAAAATATATTCAAAGCTAAATAGTAAATAAGGACTCAATAAGTCTAAAGCATCAATTACTCCCTAATTAAATCATAAAAAAGTTATATATTTGGATGTAACCTTATTTTTCACCATTTTCAAGTAGTTGCAAACTTTGTGGGACGGAGGGATTAATTATTTCTAAATATTCAGAAAAAAATCATATACATATATATCTAAAGTTGGGTCCCTTTCGTGTAAGGCCGACATGTAGGACGCCAACTAAGATGCCACCTAAGCTGTCAAATCATGTGGAATTGACACATATGATGCCATGTAAGATATCCATTAATGCTAATTTAATTTTATTTATTAAGTATGACATTAGATATTAATTGTATAATAACATATTGTTTCAAAGTACAAACTAAAATAACTGTTATTACACAACTCTTAAAATTATAGTCTTTACATCATTGAACTAGATTTGAAAAATACTTCAAAATGAGATGCATTTATCATATATTTGGCCCAACCAAAATGGGATAACCATACTTCTATTATGGGTGTGAGCATGCGACGTGGATGCCAATTGGTACATGACATGGCGAATATGTTTATCCTATCCTAATACCATTGAATAATTTATTTTCATAACATGAGCCTCTTCATCTACTTCCTTAAAGTAAACCAATCCACATAAATAACATAATAATACTTGATATAAAATCATCACAAACGTTTTAATTATTGTCACGAACATTTAACTCCTCTTCACAAGAATAATATATAATGGACAACAAATAAAGCATATTTTGAAAATAAAAATCATTAGGCTTAATAATAATAATAAATTATTTTAGGTATTGAAATTTTTTTATTACAATTATAATATAACACATATTAGATAACATGCAACGAAATTATGTAAAATCTTTTAGTACCAAGTTTTTATTGAACACATATCATCTTTATATTATACTTTTAAATATTTAGACCCTATATTTCAAACATGTGGCATAAAAAAAAATAAAAAAAAAAAAAAAAGCCATTGGATTCATATATTCACATACATCTAAGCAAAATTTAAGGCTATAGTTCTCAAAGCAATTTGTACTTTTGACAATAAATTGTTAAGATTTAATCAATTCAATATTAGTTGAGAAAATTGAAAAAAGCTGATTATCAACTATTGACCTTTTATTTTGAATTTATTGAAATACTTACTACTCTCCATTTGTATATTTGAAAGATGAAATTGATGCTACTTAGAAATCTCTGAGGAGTGAATCACATTTTGAAGGAAATTGATTTCACTAATTCATAATTTTGTTTAAAAAATATTGGTTTGATTATGTTTAGTACCATACGAGTTGTACATATGCATATTTAAAAAAAAAATATGTAAGTAATTGGTCGTGAGATATAAAATGAGCCCGTGCGAAGCACGGGAAATCAACTAGTTATAATCTATGGTTTGGTAAATTTAATCCTGTGCACTCTGATGACTAGAAGATAATATTAAGTTAAATATTTATTTTTATTTTTATCACGTAAGCGAAAAGATGTGGATATAGAGTTGTCTTAGGTACTTTCCAAGAAAGGTCTAAAGACTTTGTCATAGATGTCGAGTAAGATCACCATATGAGTATGTATGTACGTTCCTAATGTAATGTAGGAGTCAATTTATGCTATGTTTGAAGCGTTATGGAGCTTAAAGGGTTGGTCACCATGTTCAGCCGGTTACAATTTGTGAAAATGAACCTGCCCTACCCTACATCTAAAGAATGAAAGATTTAAACTTTTAAAGTATGAAAGTTAGAAGGCTATATTGTTGGAGAGAAATGAGCCAAAATACTCTTGTAGAGACAGAAAATCTATACTGCAAAAGAAAGGCGTACCTTTTCCCCAAAGAAAGGCTGTTGTTCGTCATGAGGAATAGAAGAAAAGGTTTTTAAATTGTGCGCACCAAAAATTTTGAGGCGATGTAAATTTGGAAGATCAATCATCAGTGCATTATCTTTCTCTTCCATTGCCTGCTCTCCCTCTTCTCTTGCAGCTGTTGTTGCAAATACCCTTTCCAATGAGCGGCAGTACCAAATTCCCAAAGATTCAAGCGCTTCAGGAAATCGGCCTCCAGATCCTACTGGTAAGCATTTTAATTGTTGGCAATCAAGTATGTTCAGGACCTTAAGCTTGGACAAAGATTTCTCAGAGTGAATAATATATGCAGGGTATATCTGGTTTAGCCTAGGTAGACTTCTAAGCTCCAAACAATCCAGATTTGACAAGGCATCCTTAGGATCCCTCTGTGTGATGACACATTCCAAGTCATTGCAACTGTCTATAGTGAGCTTTCTCCAGTTTTTACTAGCACTTGAGTTGGTATTACTGGTGCTACTAAAGTTGGTAATGCTTGTTATGCCATTCACCTCGAACAACCTTAGCTCCTCAGTTGCCTTTAATAATTGACTTAGACTTAGTTTCATTGTAGTGCAGCCCACATCTGAATGATTGATGGTTAATTTTTGCAGCTCCAACACCTTACGCTGTGATCCATAGCTGCAGGGGTTAAGGCCGTGACCATTAATAAGTTGGTCTAAAAAGAGGGAGTTGCAATCTGCTGTTCTAATTGCGAAGCAGAAGGAATCATTGATGAAAGGCAACTGAACTGGGAGATGCTCAACTTTAATATCGATTTGGAGCACCTTCAACTTAAGCAGCAATTCTAGTTCCCCGAGGCTTGCGGCATTTTCTGTGTTCCATTCATTGAAGCTGCCAAGCATGTACAAACCTTGCAATGAATGGGATAACCCTGCTATAACCTTGGAGGGGAAATTCTTCAGCTTATTGCATCGTGTCAGATCCAACACCTTAAGATGGGTCAACTGTCCTAGGCCTGATTCTGGTACCTTGGAAATATCTGAGCCACGTAAACTAAGGATTTCAAGACTTGTTAAATGGGTGATTGTGCTAATTAAGCAGTCCACACCTGTGCAACCATCAAGGCACAATGTTTTAAGGATCTTCAATGATCCCAATGATGGCAGTGGCGTTGGGTAGAAATGCACCTTCTTTATAACCAAAACTTGGAGCTTTTTCATCTCATCAAAGCAATTACTATCAAAGTGGAAATTGCTTATGAATGAGCAGCATTCCAGGCGTAAGATGCGCAACTGGGTACACTTCAACCTGTCTGATAACATCTGAACATTACGGGAAGACAATATAACTGAGATGGCATACTTTTGCGCAAGGGTATCTTTCTTTTCCAATTCCCAACCACGATCAACCGTCACCAAAAATGTATCAGATGTTACCACTGATAAGTCATAAATAAGCAGGCAGATGTCAGATACTATATTTTGGCATAAAAATCAAGAGAGTCATAGCACCAAAAGGAAATTGAAACTCATAGTGTAAGAGGAAGCAAAGCAGCAAGAATGGGGGAGGAGGGATGTGAGAGGGAGAAATTTAAAATCCTAGAAATTAGGCCAAACACCCTCTTAAGAATTCAAAGGGTTGGGTCTTTTGGCCTAAATTATTTAAAAGTCAGTTAATAATTCTACTTGTGGTACATCAATTGAGCACGCACCTTTTGATATCGGTGCTATGGCAGCACGTCGGAAGCTGTCATGCATTTTAACAGCCAGTCCATCGCTGCCATTTTCTACATCCATCAGCATATTTAGAGCCTGAAGCTGTTTTGCCCATTTAATGCCATCAGTTATGGACTGGTCTAGCTCATTCCCTTGGTTGAACAAGCCCAAACCCATCCCGTATCTGACTAGCTCCTCTACTCCAATTGCTGAATCTCCTGGGAACAGGCAACAAAGGCGAAAGAAGGATTTCATTTCCTTGGATGTTATAGACTTGCAACTCAATTTGAGAACCATGGATACCAAGTCAACCATGTGATCTTTCCCAGGCACCGAAATATTAGGGGGCAGCTTTTTAGCAACTAATTTCACGCACTCAAGCTGCTTCCTGCCAGATCTATTTTCTTGCTTCACTACTGCCTTTACTAGAGTACTTATTGCAAGTGGCAGGCCGCCACACCGATCAAGGAAAACTTCACCAACAGTCTTCAAGTAGTCAGTTGTTACTTCACAACCGTGGGGTGCTACTAGTTGTTCGAATAGTTTCTTGGAGTACAACAAAACAAAGCGCTTAACTTCATATGACTTATCAGCACCGATTTGGCTACACAAATCTTTGGATCTAGTGGATAGCACAATTTTGCAGCCAATTGGGATCCCAACTGAAATTCGGAGGTCACCAAGCTTCATGTTACATATGAAGTTGTCGAGATAAATAAGGATCCTCCTCATCTTTTGCAGCTCTAGTTTCTCAAGTCGCTCGTGCAGCTTCTCTGCCCTAATTATCATGTCCTTATCATGATGACTACTAGTAGTAGCCCTCATCGATATCTCAGTAGCATCCGAGAACCACCCATCCCTAAATGAAAAACCAATGCCCTGCGCGATTTCTTCCTGAATCCTCTTCACATCTACTATCTCTGATACTACAGCCTTGGCTACTGTGTTGAACTGACTTCGTTGTCTAGCTTCTTCCAATAGTTTATCAGCAAGTGTGGTCTTGCCGACCCCATCCTCACCATACACTCCAACAACACTAACTCTTTCATCCTGCAGATCCTCAAGAATATCTTTCACAAGTTTTTTATCTCTCGCAAGCCATTCATTCCTTTCTGCCGCCTCCCCCAATTGCCTTTCCTTGATCAATTCTAATTTCTTCAGCATCCCCTTGGCACCTCTACTAGTTTCATAGTGCTCTACTAAGACCTCCCATACACTAGTAGTGGATCTCCTTCTTTTCTGTAGATTGTCTGGAAGAATACGGTCCGACTCATGAAAGATTTTGGTCACCTCATCCAACCATGTGTTTACAGGCTCAGAAATAGCTTGTCCTGCGTTTAAGGCATCTCTTACTCTTCTATCCACCTGGACTTTCCTTATCTTAAGTATAAAAATTAGTATTGAAACACGATCTATTGCCTCACCTGAACAAATAGCGCAGGATAATACAAGTATGACTCGTATCACTCTTCTTATAGCCTGCCCAACCACATTCTTGACACATATAGCAGGTCGCAGAATGATCCCCATAACATTGTGCACCTCTTCAGCCACCATCCTGCTAGTAACCGTAATTGTCGCTCACGTATGGTGCAGAAAGAAGCCGGTATCTATATGCACAAAAATAATCACAAAAGCAATGAGCATGCAACAAATTATGGTTAATCCGTAAAGACTAAGTATGACAAGTACAGTAAATTATTAGCTAACTAAGTAACTATGAACTATGCCAATTAGATTCCACTGAAAATATACATTTATCAAGTTATAATTAAACAAACAGAAATGAAAAATCTAAATATATCAATCAAATGAGTCTGTTTGACAAATACCTGCTGACATTAGTTATTGGTTGTTGGCTACTAGTACTAGGGTATCAGGTTTGGCGGGCTGTCAGTTAAAGGGATGGCTGATGACTTCTTTAGGAGTGCTATTGGGTGGTAACCCAGGTTCGGAGAGTTTTGGGGAGCCAATGATGCAGCGGGTATCTAAGCGGTTACATGGCTGGAAAAAAAATTATTTTTCCTTGGGAGGCAGGATTACTCTCATTCAGTCTTGTCTTTCTAGCACTCCTATTTACTATCTCTCTCTGCTTAGAATACCGATACCAGTGGCAAACAAGATTGAGAAGCTCATGAGGGATTTTTTGTGGACAGGAGTTGATGGGGTTAAGAAGATCATTTGGTTAGTTGGGAAAGAGTGTGTCGTCCCAAGGCAGAAGGGGGTTTAGGTGTAAGCAGGGTGATGGAGCGGAATATAGCTCCAGTGGGAACATGGCTCTGGCATTTTCAGTGTGAAACGGATAGTCTTTGGCACCGGGTGATACGGAGCAAGTATGGGTTGCAACAAAATTGTTGGGATGCACAATTGTCGGTAACTGCAACACATGCTAGCCTTTGGAAATTTATTTCACAGATCTCCACACATTTCTTTCCCCGGGTGAAGTTGAAAATTGGGAATGGCTTACGTATTAGATTTTGGGAGGACACTTGGTTGGGTGGACAACCTTTGTGCTTGAGGTTCCCTCGCTTATTTCAGTGGTCTACTCTTCGTTGTGCCATGGGATCTGCATTTCCGGAGACCACCTCACGATCGAGAGATGCAAGAGGTCACCTCTCTTGTAGAACTTCTGGATTCGGTTCATCTATCAGGTTGTGAGGATTCTATGAAGTGGGTTGGAGATTCTACGGGTGAGTTTTCTTGTAAGTCCTTCCTCTAATTTTTGGGAACGCCCCTCCGACGGTTCCCCTGGGCAAATTTTATTTGGAAGGCTAAGGTCCCTATGAAGGTGAGAGCGTTTGTGTGGACTTTGGCGCTGGATAGGGTCAACACAAATGATTTGAGACAAAGGAGGAGACCAGGAGAAGTTATTATCACCTAATATTTGTTTGCTTTGCCGATTCAATAGTGAGACATCAGCGCACCTCTTTCTTGGGTGTGATATAGCTCAGAACCTTTGGACTATGTTGTTAGGGGTTAGAGGAGAGCTATGGGCCTGTCCTTCTAGTGTTGTGAAGTTTTTACAAACGCGGTTTGTGGGTTTCTGTAGCCGAAAGGAGAAGAAGGTGTTATGGCACAATGCTATCTTTGCTCTCTTGTGGTGCATTTGGTTGGAGAGAAATGCCCGTGTGTTTAATGGCATTAGCATTTCTACTGATTTGATCTAGGATAGGGTTACTTACCTTGCTTCTTTATGGGCTAAAGTTGCCGGCTTATTTTGGGGTTACACTATTCTGACGTTCAGCGTAACTAGGCCAATTTGTAACTATAACTGTTTCTTGGGAGCAGATATCTTATTCTCTCCTTTTGTACAACTGATTTCTCATTATTATATACTTTATCTAAAAAAAGTACTAGGGTATCAACCATTGGCCAACACGCATTACACCAGTCTGTACATTACATTTTTTGAGGTTGCTGATACACATATACATGTACGTAAAGGGGTGTGCAATACAACCAATAAATGGTTGATACCATCTATACTTGGCCAATACCATCGAATAATAGCTGATACAAAATTCATGTTATGATGTCACAAAAGTCACAATTAGAGACGGCAAAACCCGACCCGACCCGACCCGATTAACCCAATACCTGACCCATCCAACACCCGGAAATATATAAAAATTGTATTATCTGAAACCAACCCGATCCGAACCGTTTAATCCCGATATCCGATTAACTGAATAACCGAATTGACCCGAACCGTAATCTATCCGCTACACGAATTATAAGATCTTATCGTAATAAAATATGATTACTAGTACCAAATAAAATTCATATAATTCGAAACTTCACACTATATTCACTCTATAAAGTGTGTAACTTAAACTTAGATCATACTGATATGACCTGAAATTCAATTTGATCCAAAACCCTTATCAATCGAAACCCGAACTAACCCGACCCGAGTTAATCTGAAACCCGAAATAACCCGACCCGAGTTGATCCAAAACCCGACATTAGTATTAACCCGATTCAACGCTTCAACCCGACTTGACCCGAATAATCTTGTGATATGAATTAACCCGAACCGATAACGACCCAAAACTGAAATGACCCAACCTAAAACCGATCCGACCCACCCAATTACCACCTCTAGTCACAATAATACAACCCATTAGGCTACACCCATAGACCACAATACTATGTTTTGGCACTGTCACGACCATTAAGAGATTGCACACGCAACCACAATTTCCAACCCTAATTGAAAGATGTTGGCTTATTATAATAGCTGCTTTGATTGATTAATGGTGATAATTTATAAAATAGTGTTTGGTCAACTCAGTTCTTTTTTTTTTAAATAAATAAGAGAAATTTACATTAAAACCAAAGGGTGGATATTATAAGCAAGGAGGACAAGGAGTCCTAAGAGAGCTAGGTACAAAAGATTTGCTAATTACATATAACCTCAATGCCACCCGTAATAATCATCCCCCAAAAGGCCCCGACAGCTTTGGCCTAAAGAGAGGCTAAGTAAACCACACGATCCCACACAAAAATAGGTGGCTTGAAAGTCCCGAAAAACATTCGGGAGTTCCTCTCCATAGCGAAGGAGGCACACCGCCACAAAAGCTTGTTATCCTAACCTCCTCCCAAACCAACATACCAGTGCTAAGGAAGGGTGGGAGGGCAAATGAAGGACTCAACCGTATTGCCAAAAAGCCACCCCTAAAGATAACGAGCAAACTCCCAATGCTTATCATCTTTCTAGCTCAATTCTTCTACTCCCTTTCTCTCGGCAGCACATAAAACTTCAAAGTGACAAAAAGGCAGCCGCCTTGCGCCTCGTCAGAGGCGCCCGGAGCCGCGCGCCTCTTTTTAAAACTAAGCGAGGTACTTTTGAGCCTCCTGCTTTTTCTGCTAGTGTGACAGGTGGTTCTACTACTACTCCTGTTTTGGTACCTAAGTTACCGCTAACTCCACCATTGCAAGACATGATAGATGTTATACTCGAAGATGAGATTGTTAGTACGGTTGATGGAGGATATCGACGCTATCTTATTCAATGGAAAGGCCATTCTGCATCAGATAACTCTTGGGTTCGTGAAGACGAATTACGGTGTTTGGCTCTGGATGTACTAGACGAGCATCTTCATGCTAACTCTTCGGGGTCGAGTTCTTTCAAGGCGGGGAGATGCTGGAAATCAGAAAATTAAGACTTATTTTAGAAAAAAGTTTAGAAATGATTTAGGATGTTAGATTAATTTTACAGTTTATTGTAGCATGTGAGCTATTTCAGTTTTCTAGTATTTTATTAGTGTGGCTTGCTCCCTAAGCTCAACTTTACTTTTTCCTTGCTCTCTGAGCTAACTTGGGGCCTAAGCTAAAGCCCTTCATAAATAGTTGTATGGCTAATGATTTACACAACACATGACAAGAAATATATCAAGAGATTAAGCCTTCCTATTCTCCTCTCTTCCCTGATTTCTCGTTCTCTCTCTGTCTTCTCTCTTCTTCTCGTTCTCCCCTCTCAGTTTTCTCTCTCTCCTCTTCCCTGCTCCTTATCTATCTCTACCTATCCCCTGTTCTCTATCACCTCTTCTCTTTATTTTTTGTATGGAATATATGATAAGAATTTTCATTCAAGTTAGCTCCTTGCCTGGATTCATCTTCAATGTGCTGCAACGGGTCTAACACATATGTATTTTGCTAATGATATAGTATTCTTTTGTAAGGGTGACTATAGCTCAATTTTGCTACTTTTGAGAGGTTTGAGTGCTTTCATTGCTGCTTCTAGTTTGTCTGCACCAAATCTAAATTGTATTATGAGAACATGGATCCATAAGTGGTTGGAGATATTGCTAGCATGCGTGGTTTTAAACTTGGGACACTTCCCTTCAACAATCTCCCCTACGAAACTCAACTTAGCTGACTGTGATATCCTTGTGGATAAAATGACAAAAAGGCTTGGGGTTTTAAACATTTATCTTATGTTGGTTACTCCGGTTGGTAATTATGTGCTCTTGTCTATACACACCTATTGGAGTTCTATTTTCATCTTGCCTCATACAATCTTGAACAAGGTAGTGGATATTTGTAATTACCAGCCATCATCCTCGTAGTTATTGAAGAAAAAGTATATAACGTAGGAGTGTAATCACTGAGATACAGACATCCAGGACAAGGAGTCCTCAAAGAAAAAGATTACAAGTCTCCCAGTGACGTGGGATGTCAATGAGGGCAACCCCCTTAAAAGCCTTAACCGCTTTGGCCCAAAGAGAGGCTATGTACACAATGTTGTCCCAAACAAACTCCACTAGCATAGATGCTCCCAAGAAGATATGCAAATTGCGTTCCAACCAAACACACCAGAGGAGTGCGAAGAAGGCACACCTCTAAAGCAGCTTGTGCTCCTACCCCATCCTCAACCAACATACCGGATTTGCAGAAGTTGCCCAACATCAACAAGGCTGATAAAACAATCTCCATAATCCCCAACCGCCGGTGCCATAGAGCTCTCACAAAGGTCGACTTCACTCCGTTGCGTCTCTTTCCCCATGATTCCTCTTAAATAACTATGTGACCACTTAAAGGACTACCTTGACCTCATAAAGGAATGAAATAACTCAAAAAGTCATAGTGCACAAACAAATGAGGGGAAATCTTCCATCTTGGTGACACATAACACACTGATTTGGGTTAACTAAGGAGTTTCTATGGATTGAGCTCCATGAAAAGCAGATGCACTTTGGTGATATGAGTAGTACCATCAATTCATTTAAGTTATTCTCAACGATGAAATCCTTGGGATATTACACTATTAGCGAAGAGATCACATGCTATTATTGTTTTCTTTCTAAGGAAGAGGTGTCGAGAGAAACTTTGCATTGAGGGACTGACTTGGAGTCCCATTGCTCCACATCTTGCAATTTTGCTGGAATTTCCTTTTGAGGTGGAGGGATTTAAGGTAGTAGTTTTAGTGTGCACATTGTGAAGGCATGGAGTTATGATGGGGTAGCTATCGCTTTCTTTAAAGATTGTTGGGATGTTAACGAACACTTGTTAGGTGTTTTCGAGGAGTATCATGAGCAGCAGTGCCATAGAGCTCTTGCAAAGTCATAGTGCAGAAACAAATGAGGGGAAGTTGGAGTTTCCACTAAATACCTCTTTTTATTTCGAATTCCGGTGGCAGTGGCATGGCATATTGAGAAGATGCTAAAAGACTTGTGTGGTCATGTGTGAGTGGGGAAAGGAAAGATCATTTGGTGAGTTAGGATAAGTTGTGTCAATCTAAGTCAGAGAGGGCTTTGGTAGGTTAATGAGCAAGAATGTTGCCTTGTGGGCAAATGATTGCGGCGATTCCCTATGAGCCACAAATTCTTCGGCTAGGTTATTCAGAGTAAATATGGATATGGGTTGCACCCAAATGGGTGGGACACGCAATTGGCTGCAGGAAATACTCATGCTAGTACGTGAAAGTTTGTTTCACAAGTTTTGTTGAGTTTCTTTCCTCTTCATTGGCACCTTCTTTGCCTAAGGTTTCTCCAGTATCATGATCCTCATGGTGCTACTATAGCTGAGTTATTTTCCATGCAAATGAGTTCTTGGATTCTTCATTTGCGTACAGCTCTGGGAAATGGATGACATGTGACATCACAGCGTTACTTAGTCTTTTGGAAACGGTGCAAACGAATGATTAAAATAGTATTATACAAAACCGATCCGTCCGAATCAACCGGATATCCAATAAACCTGAACCCGATACCACGTTATCTGAACTGGCACGAACCGAATAAACCTGAATGGAAATATAGCCGAATACACCCAACAATAGATGACCCAATATTCAAAATGACCAGAGTTGAAATTGTGAGATTTAAGAATACCCAAATATGATTCTTTTCACACTATTTAGAGTCCAGACTCTAAATTATGAAACCTGAATTTAAATCATCCTATTATGACCATAAATTTGGTTTAATCTAAAATGTGGCTTAATCAAAATTCAAAATATCCACCCCGAAGTTTATCCGAAACCCAAACTAACTTGAACCAAGCTTATCCTAAACCCAACATCAGCAAAAGCTTGATCCAATCCTACTCGACCCAATATGACCCTTGTGACCTGAAATAACCCAAATCCACACGTCCCCGAAACTTAAATGACCTAATCCAAAACCGATGAGACTCGCTCGACTGCCACCTTTTACCTACTGTCATTAATATCTTTTAGATATGAACCAATACTATCATTAATTATTTAGAAATTTTACTAAAACCAAAGTTCAAAATATATTACCATTTATTTTTTTTTATCAGAAAAATTTGTATTAAAAACCAAAATGAGGGTGATTAGAAATTAAGAGGACAAGAAGCCCTCAAGAGAGATAGTTACAAAACGAATATCTAATTACAAATTACCCAATGCCGCTTAATGTGAGTGAGAATCACCCTCTTAAAAGGTCATGCAAGTTTGGCCCAAAGAGAGGCCAAGTAAACCACCCGATCCCACACAAAACCAAGTGGTTTGGAAGTCCCGAAACAAAACTTGAACCAGAGGCCCCAAAAATAATGAAGAAAGCACACTGCCATAGCACCTTATTATCCACACCTTACTTTCATCTATTATCTATTATCTATCTCAATTGTACAGAACATTTACCCAAAATCAGCTTAAAGCCCGTTTGTCCTAATTTAAAGAAATAAAAAATAAAATTTAGTCTCTCACACCCCCTCCTCCTCCATTTGTTCATCCTTTAGAATTTCTAGGAAAATTTAATGTGGTTGGAAATTGAAGCTTCATTTCAGAGTTTTAATTTTCTTGCCACAATTTGACTTCTTAGAAACTCTCGAGTCTTGAGGACGAGAAAATTAAGGAGAAGGGGAGGGAGAGGGGATGAAAGATTTGTGAAGGAAAACTCAATTTCCTAAAAACTATGTCGAAAGGCCTGTTAGTAAGAGGTTGATAAATATGTAATGACTTATAATACTAGGACGAAAAAAAACTGTAAAATATTCAATACCTTATGATCGGAGTTGTCAATCAACCACACTCGAGGAATTTGTACATGGGGTTAAAATGGCCATGAGAAGTTACCAATCATCACAACAACAACAACAACAACAACATACAAAAAACAAAACAAAAACAAAAACAAAAAAACAGAAATATATGTAACATGTACTAGTAGTCTAGTACTGAACTAATATGTTTGCTATTCCACTACACAAGGCAGATTGCAAATTGCAGGAGATATTAAAAAGGATTGAAGTATATATGGAGTGGTGGGAACTTACAGTTTATACTAGACTCAAAAGATTGTGAAGAAGAATACCTTGAATAAAGTAGATTGAAGCTAGCTGGCCTTTCCAGTCTTCCTTCCACTGCTTGGAGATTGGTGCACTTAACAACACTGCTTATGGTTCCTCAAATGCCAGTGCTTGCTTTTGCTGATTGCCAACTGGCTTTTCATTGGTTTTGTTGTTTAATAGAATAACATTATGCATCCACTTCTAATTCCTGGTAAATCACATCACATGGCTTACTATTCAATTTCAAAGATATGCACATCATTTAATGAGTAGTTGTTTATTAAATTAAACTGGCCAAAAATATTCAATTAGAATGTGAGTAACATTTAAAGTATTAAGGAATAGCAAAAGTTAGCTAAGTGTATAGTGATGTTGAGGACTGAGGGAGTATAATCAGGATAATGATACTTATCTCTCTTCTCCCTCATCAAAATTCTCGTAACACACCTTTTACATTTGACACTTCGACTTTTTACATTATTTTTTGGCATCTATGGCAAATGAATTGATGGCTTAAATTTGCAATGGTCCCTACATACCCACTTTTCAAGAAATCATGGTCTATTATTTTCAATGGTATGGAATTAATTATGGTAAACACAGTCACACAATGCTACTCACTACGAGCATCACATCTATATTCTCTTGAGGATGACTTTATGGGCAACAACACGGGTGAACAAGTGGTGTCAAGCCCCGTAGTTGTTTTTGTGACTCATTTTGTGCCCTAGTATAGGAGTTCGAAAGCATACATTTGTACTTTGAACCCTTGTATTGAGAACCTCCAAGGTAGAGAAAAACATAGTAAGTGATTGTGAGTGATAGTTCATGTCGTGTGACATCTCGTTATGTTTATTCATTCTGATAGTATATTACTTGCTTTCCAATGATTTACTTTCACTTCTTTTAAATAATGGTATTTTGAACTTTTTATTGTTTTCTTTTTATTTATAGAGAAAGAATAAAGACTAAAAGGAATTGAACCTGTAATCTTATAATTGGGAAAAACTCCTTAAATTCCAATTCCATTTTCAAAAGAACTTGAAAAACGCACAAAAGTTTCCAAAATCGCCCAAAAGATGCAGGATGTCTGGTTTTAGGGATGAAAGAAAAATGGAAAAAAAAAAATCTAAAACAACGGTAATTTGGTCACATCATTGGTCCAATAACTATTAAAAACCATTTTACCTCATAAACTAGTGTCACGTCACCAATTAATAGAAAAACTTGACGGAAAACCCATATTTTGGTTACGGAATTTAGTTTTCCAAAACCACAGGGGCACCATCTGGTTTAGCAAAACAGTTTTGGGTACCAATTGGAAAAGTCAAAAATACAGGGATACCAAGTGAAATTTCCCAATAATTGACGTAAAACACATATTTTAGTCACGGAGTTTAGTTTTTCTAAACCACAGGGGCACCATCTGGATTAACGAAAATGTTTTGGGTACCAATTAGAAAAGTCAAAAGTACATGGGTACCAAGTGGAATTTCTTTTTTTTTTTTCTTCCTCAATTGACTTTTTTTAAAAGATTGCACGATCTTCTTTTACCTTAAATCTTAATGTTGGAAGAGCTCAATGAATGCGATTTGAATCCTATAATTTACTAATGTCTTGAATTTCCACGCATCATATTCTTATTGGCTTCCATGAATTTTGGATCTGGCAAGATTATACTACTCCTTAGTCCTTGTGCTGGAGTCCAGTGACCCCTTAAAAAAAGTTGCTAGAGTACAGTGCATTTATGGGCCACATCAGTTAAAAAAAAAACTATGAAATACTAAGTGGTCTTTGTTTATCATTGTGAATATTTAAAATCCTATATGGTACTACTTCTGCATCTTTCTACTGGAAAAATTAGATCTGACATAATAATTTAAAAAATTACCATGGAATCTGGTTGACTTAGCTACTAGTGTGCCAAATAAGATATAGTATTTCAAATCCACACTGTTATTTGATGATTGTTTATCATTCTGCATTTAAGATCCTACCATGGAATCCGGCTGAATAAGGGCATCCTCAATTTAATTGGGGTGAACCTAAAATGAGCTAAACTACAAATACTAACAATTGGATCAAAGTTCATACATCTAGTAAGTTCTTTTATTTCTAAGTATGACTATATTTAAGTTAACTAATTAATTAAAAAAAAAAGGGATACGCATTCATTTATTTCCGACCGACATAAGAAGTAAAATAATTTTGATTTTGGTTGAAACCGAGACAGTTTAATTCTGTCAAACTGATGATGTACCATGGCCACCATTTAGTTATGGTCATGGAAAAAATCCCCATGAATCGCAATATGTAAGAGAAGAAATCACCATAAATAGCAATATGTGAAAGAGAAAGTCCCCATGAATGGCAAAAGGTGAGAGAAAATGTTAGTTGCAGAATTGAAATGAATCGAGATGGAAACAACGATATAAACAGGGCCTAACAACTCTTATGCACACTAATGGTTAGTGTGTCATGATACAATTATTATTTACTTCTTCCGTTTCAATAAAATCTTTACGCCTTGATTTTGCATGGTCAAAGTTTGAAAACTTTGACCATTAATATATGAAAAAGTATAATGATTTTCAAAGTAAAAATAATATTTTTGATTCCATCTTAAATAGTATTTTCAAAAAAAATAAATTTTTATTAATCTTCGAGTTTATATAAATACAATTATTAATGGTCAAAGTGTCGTCTTAAAGACCGTGCAAAGTTAGGGCGTCAAGATTTTAGTGAAATGGAGGGAGTACAAAGTATGGTAATCAATCATCATTGTTGACCCTCAAAGTCCGTTGAAAAAAGGAAAATTGGACGTCAATAATCTGAAATTTGCCCGATTAGATAAAATTAATCCCAAGATGGGAAATATACAACAATAATCCCAAGTTTTATCATGTCATACAATATTGGTCACCGTTAACTTGCCGTCAAAAATGCTTAACGGTTTGATGACGTGGCATTAATAAACTAAAAATAAAAACCAAAAAATGCAACAAAAAAAGTAAAACCCAACAAAAAATTATAACTACAAAAAGAAAAATAAAAGAAAAGAAAAATCTCTCTTCCCTTACGACACTATCTCATCCTCCCATGACTTTCTCTCTCCTCCGAGTCCGACGAGGCAATCGAGTTGCCACCTCCTCCACCACTCTTTCGTCGACCCCCAATTTTCTCTCTTCTCCTTCAACTCCGAAAAAATCCCAAATTCCCATCAATGACAAACCAGTTACTCAACTCCTAAAAACCCCCAATTAAAATCATTATCTCAATCAACAATAGTAGCAGATCATCATCAAATCGAAAACCAGCTTCCTCTAATGGGGGACAAGCTAGGCAACAAGGGGCTGATGATTTGAGAGCTATGCAATGTGTTCGAGTGATTGCGGGGTGGGAGCTGATAATGGATAAAGAAAGAGGAGTACGGCTGGACAAGTTATTATAAGTTTTTTTAGATTTTATTTTTAGTTTAGTAATGCCACGTCATTAAACCGTTAAGCATTTTCGACAGAAAGTTACGGGGACCAATATTGTACGATATGATAAAACTTGGGATTATTGTTGTACATTTCTCATCTTGGGATTGTTTTTGTCTAATCAGGCAAACTTTGAATTATTGACGTCTAATTTTCCTTGAAAAAATGTATCGGATTGTGAATGTCACTTGGATTAGTTGATAAGTCTTTAAAGATCTATATTAGATATGGAAGCACAAAGGCTTAGCTGAACTTAACTAAATGAATAGTAATATTTGAAAGAAAAATTACTAAATTGAACATGTAGAATGTCAAGATCACTTGTACTAATTGCTAAAGACAATAACTCTTCTATCACGCCACCTAATATATCAGGCAAGTACTGGCAAAAAAGAAGAGGTGCTGTGTAATCAGAAATTAGTATTGGAGTAATACCGGTTGAGAAAAAAATGATACTAATTTTAAAGTCGTTAGTACCAATTTTTAGGTCACCAATACTACTTTTTGTTTGCCCAGTATTATTCGCCTGATATATCATCAAGCGACCTGATATAATAATATGTGTGCTAAAGATTGTACCACTAAGTTAGCCAATTATCTACGTGAACAAATGATTTTCCAGTTCCCTTTTTTCTTTTTTCCCTTTTTTCCGTTTCATATTTTTTCCTCGGGGACAAGGGCAAGAGGGTGAACTGAGAATGCATCGGAGGCGCAAGAGTCTAGCCCATGTACTGGTATAGTGGTACCTTGGTGGTATGTCATTAGTACGATTTGCAAAAGAGGGTTGCCTTATTCTTCTTTCCTATGCCAAATTAAGTTTCTACTTCTGTCAACTTGGCTTCGCTGCTAACAAGATCATAGTATTTCTTTTCCACCCCCACAATCTGTTAATCCTCCATTATGTCAACCTCCACCACCCTTACCTGTCATCTTTCGTTGTTGGAGTACGGTAAAATTCTACGCCACCAGCTTCACAAATTGCAATCTGCGAAAGACTGGATGAACGAGGCTGATAGCCCGCACATCATAAGCAACAGTACTGACGAGACAAGTGAAGACATTAGCAAGACGGTGGGAGATGCAGTTATGAATACGTTGAGAGAGTTGAAAGAAGCCCCAGATTCTCTTGTTCAGGAGTCGAGGGATCATGTCCTAGGCAGAATGGTAGAGACGCTACGACAGTTCATCGAGGATGATCCTGGTAACGCCAAGTCTTACGAGCAACTTGTTAAAGATGTTAACAGCTTCAGATCTCGAATGAGGTCTAATCCTGTCGCTCTCCCACCTCATCCTTCTGCTGCCACGACCCGATCTTCTCAACATAAGGTGGGTTCCTCTTCTAATAATTACAGTAGTTTTGAAGACTTCCCTTTCGAGGCTAAGTATGGACAGCTTACTTCACCCGAGAAGAAATGTCTATTGTGCTTCTCTTTATTCCCTGATGGTGCAGAAATCAATAAGAGAGAGCTGGTCAATTGGTGGGCTGGAATGAAAATCATAAACTGGGAAACAGATGAGGAGAACGAGCAGCAACAACAAAAAGGTGAAGATATACTTCACAGGCTTGTCGAGAACGGATTCATTACCAGTAATAGAAAGAAGCATCACACTTATAGAATATGTGAGGATGTCTACTCCAAGCTGAAATTGAAAGCAAAAGATGACGATACCCACCGCAATAACGCACACGGGTTGGAAAATGATGAGACCTCAGTGAACGATGTGAAAGTTATGCCAGAAGTCCAACCAGACAAGATTGAAGCATTACTTAACATCAATGTGGATACCCTTGATAGTAAAATGTCTTCCAATTTGCTGTCAAAGATGAAGATGGTTAAAGTGGTACACCTTGGGAAGTGGCAGCAGCACGACACAGATTATCTGGTAGTGAAAGACATTGAAGAGCTTAATAAGGCTTTGAAGAATTGGGGTCAGGTACGTTTTTTAAGTCTTCGAGGTACATCAGGTGTCGTCGAGCTTCCAGATTCAGTTTATAAGCTCAAGACCTTGAAGGTCTTGGATCTGAGAGCATGCCACAACTTAGAGGTTGTGCCAGATGGGATTGAGTTTCTAAATCAGCAGCTTACACACTTGGACCTGTCCGAGTGTTACCTGCTTGATGGTGTCCCCAAGGGAATTGCATGCCTAACCAACCTTAGGGTGCTTAAGGGATTCGTAATCAAGCCATTTCCAGCAGAACTTGAAAACGGGAACAAAAACAAGAAGATTGAGAAAAATGTTGTGCAACCTCCACCACTGAACGAGCAACCTGAAAATAATATTTCCTGTGGATTCCATGAATTATCATCACTGAAGGAGCTGATAAAATCGAGCATCCGCAAGGGATTCCTAATCAAGCCATTTCCAGCAGAACTTGAAAACGGGGACAAAAACAAGATTGAGAAACTTGTTGTGCAACCTCCACCACTGAACGAGCAACATGAAAGCAATATTTGCTGTGGATTCCATGAATTATCATCACTGAAGGAGCTGAGAAAATTGAGCATCCGCACTAGAAGAATGAATTTCCCAATACAAGAAGATCTTAATACCTTGTGCAAAATGAAGCAGCTTAAACATCTCAAGATTGCCTGGGTGGGGACTTCTAGTGACCATCATGCTCCTACTCAGGACGATTCAGAAACAACTCAGTTAAGTATAGAGGTACTGGAGAAACTGAAGAAACTTGAGCTCCAGGCTGCCCCCAACGCCACCGCTTCACAACTATTGAAGCTAATTAGCAAAGAGGCCATCCATCTGAAGAAGCTGTACATTAGAGGAGGCGAACTTGAGCAGCTTGGAGAGTTGACAAAATTCCAAGAAGTTTATGAAGTCCGCCTTAGATACCTACGTGAGCTAGACATGAGTTGGCTTCGCTTTAGAGCTTCATTTCCAAACTTACGTCGCTTGGAGATTTTTGGATGTCCAAAGCTCAGCGACTTCCCATTAGACGATGATGGTGTCTGGGAAAATATAAAGGCTAGGTTTCCTGCCTCTTCGGTCCCCCTTGAAATAAATTTTAGTGATTGATTGATGCCCTAGAAACTATAAGTAATAGACACAATTTGTCGCCTGCGCGCGAGTTCCTTGCTTTTGAATTAATGCAGGCAAATTGTGGCTTAAACCCCCAAGCAGAACCACATCTTTTTCTCTTTTTGTTCTTTCTTTTGACATATTTGATTGAATGTTGTTGCATGGCCATTGGCCACCTAGTTTTTTTGAACGATTCAAGTGTACTGCTGTTATACCAGCATTGCTTTTTATCTGGTTCACTACAATAAGGATCAATCTATAAATTAATTGATTCTAACAGTATTTGTGCTACCATCAATGTGCATACCTAGGGATGGCAATCAGGGCAAAGGAACAGGTCTGAGTGGATACTGCCCTGCACCCCTATCCCACAAATATAGCAGATAAAGATAATATCAAATGGGTAATAGGGCAGAGGATAGAATCATGTAGATGGAAAAGTTCTCACCTGCATGGGTAACTGGATGGGTGTGAACTTCACTTTATATCTCCCTTAGCCAGTTAATGCACACTTGCAGCAAAATCCTCAGGAGTATTTCGGTCATTTCAAACTATAACAATAGGGGACACATGGATGCAATTACATGTTAGTAATATTTGGTTCATTCAGGCAGCATTGCTATTCAAGTAACACTCGGTATGTCACTCTAGGAATGGCAATGGGGTAGGGAATGTGCAGGGGAAGCTTTATCCATACCATTGGCGGACCTACATACAAAGTTGTGGGTCAGTTGCTCCCTCATTTCTCAAAAATTTGCCAATAACAGTGGTAAATGGTTGGGAAAACTTGTTAGTCTTATTCCAGTTGCACCCCTATTTTCCCCCTAGATTTACCTTACACCCTCAATGATAATGTGAAAAGTAAAGGGTGGAATAGGAAGATAGTAAAAAGTAAACTGCAATGGTCTGACACTCCACTTTAAGAGTTTAAGTTGCAGGTTATCACATAACCAATATAACCAATAAGGGTACATTTTTTCTGATTAAAAATTCTGAAACCCTCTCCCTCTGCCAACACCATCTCTCACCTTAATTCCTTATCTCAAAGAGTAATCACACAGTAGCAACATTGATTTCAAGTTCTTTGATTTAATTTAGCCTATGTTTAAATTAGTTGTTAATAAATGTGAAATGCTAAAACATTATTAAATTTTATAGTTGAAACTTGCTATAAATTGATAATAAACGAATAATAGCTTTTGTTAATAGCTAGTATGAGTAGCTTCACAAAAAGTTAGCTGTAATTATAGTTTTTGTTGAAAGCTAGTATGGATAGCTTTACAAAATAAGTTCTACGTAGCTTTCATATATTATGTCTTTGTGTGGTAGCTAGGCGAGAGTAAAGGAAAAAGATATGTACAAGCAATATTTTTTTTTTTTTTTTTTTTGGTAAAGCTATTTGTTTAGGCCAAACATGCCCGTAATTGTACGGTAGCTTTCTGTTTCGGTTAACAGTCAGATTATTTCACACATTTTGGTTATTGTGTACAATCAAACATCATATTGTTGTTGTTTTGTTCAAAAACAAAAAAAAATAAAAAATAAAAAAAATCTTATACTTCTTAAACATCGCACCCCTATTATAATTTTTCTGGGTCCGCCACTGATCCATACTCCAACCCGCATCCACCAAAGATATCCTCTACCCACCCTGACTTGCCAAGGATACACAATCCCAAATCCACCCCAACAACTATGAGATAAGAGCTACAACCGCTCCACTATCCACCTAATATCAACTTATACGCCTCAAATGCTCTTAACTACTTCATATATTAATACTAAAGGGGAAAAATAAATGAAAGTTTATAAGTATTTAACACAAGTTACAACTAGCAAGTAACACGAAGAAATTAATCAATCATCAGTCATCACAGTTTCACATTATCTTATGTATGAAGGCATACAGGTAGGGGCGGGTGGAGAGGCGTGGATTTGGGACAGGTGATAAGTTATATCCATACCTGCCCTACCACCCATGGCAGATAATACTTTTAAAGTTCACCCCCACCCAAATTGTCAAACCCTCCTCCATACACTCCCAGATGTGGCGGGAGCATGGTGGTATCCACCTATATCCGCCCCACTACCCTCCTTAGGTATGTGAGACCATTGCGAGCTATTTAATACGAATGTAATTTATCATATTGGAGGATGTTATCCAAGAGGGAAGTTGCTTGGTGTTAGGAAACTGTGCAGTCAAATGATATGAAGTAACATTTTAACATGGAAAACCCAAACTTATCACGAACATATCACTAATTCACTGTTAGCAATACCTCACACAGTTGTCCCATTCTACTCGTCACAATGAACAGTTTTCTGCATTAAGTTTATAAAACTCATTAGACTAAGGCTCTTTCTCAACAAGAAAAGGAAATCAAGTTAACTGAGATCACTAGAATCTCAAATTCTCAACCCAGCCAATATAATTATTTTCATCACATCAATTAGTAATTTAGGAACATATATTAGTATATATTTAAAAAAAAAAAAAGGGAAACTATATATTCAGATATTCCTAACAAAAAAAAATTCAATAACACCCAGGGGTTTTCATTAAAGATCCAGGTATGAAACAGAATTAATTTTTAAAAATTATTTTCTTTAGTTTTCAATCAGAATAACTCTTCGTTAAAACAAAAACAATAACAAAAACAATAACAATAACGATAAAGTAAAATAGAATAAAATTTTGGTCTGTACCCAAAAAATGAAGCGAAACAAAACTGGAGGCAAAAGATTGGACTGCAAGTCAGACACGTAAGGTCTTGTTTGGGATGGTTGCCAGTTTTTAATTTCATTGAAAACTAAAAAATAGTTTTTGGAAACCAATTTCTTTTCTACTGTTAGATTTGAAAATTAAGCTATCAACTATAAGCACATACAAATCCAGCTTTAAAGTAAATTTTTGCAAAGAGTTGGAAAATTTTCAAAACTAAAAACTGGCAACTACCCCAAACAGGGCCTAAGATTTCTAGTCCCTCCAGTTCGATTTTCGGTATGGACCAGTTTTCGATCACCCTTGCAGGCAACTTAACTTGACATGGTTGTGGAGAAAGACAAGGCATGACTTTGTTCCCCACGATAAGATCAACAATCGCCTAGCTTGGGCATGACACGGTAGTGGCACATGTTCCTAGTGGATCCTAACCCTTGCCTTGTCACTTTAGGGTTCGTTCCTATTGGATTTTGACCCTTCAGATGTCAGGCTTGTGCCTTACAGTGATATGACATGGGATTTTGCTCACTATTTTGCATGGTACTCTTAGGGATTTAAAAAGGGTAAAAGCTAGAATTGAAGCTGATGCCCTGATCCTTTATTAGATGCTGGAACACCGGGTCTTGTCTGAACCCAATCCCTTCCATCACAATATTTTGAGATTCAAACATTTAATGCCTCCCCCTTTTCTATTACAGATTTTTTAATCACTCGTGAAACGGGTCATAGTTTAATTTCAATTTCTCTATCACGCACATGGAGCATGTGATGCTGTAGCTATGCATGTTCAACTAAGTATTAGCTCTCATTCTTCTACTTAACTTTGGTTGTGTTTCCAATCTAATTTGTCAAAATTACAAATGCTTTTTAACCAGCAGTTGCTTTGTGTGATTGATCAGTTGAGTAAAACAAAGAGGGAGAGGGCACCCACATTGTCATATATACATCCAATCTAATGA
>BSSO01000754.1:0-29064 GCA_030267885.1 Mesembryanthemum crystallinum
TTTACTTACCCATCATTTTATTTCTCCCTAATAATAATAATAATAATAATAATAATAATAATAATAATAATAATAATAATAATAATAATAATATCAAGTTTTGATTAAGTTAATTTAAATTTACTTTAGTTTAGTTAAGTTAGGTTAGGTTAACTTAAGTTAAGTTAAGTTAAGTTAAGTTTCAGTTCAGTTCAGTTCAGTTCAGTCGCAATAAGTTCAGTTCAGTTCAGTCATAATAAGTTCAGTTTAGTTCAGTTCAGTTTCAGTTCAGTCAGTTTCAGTCGAAAAGAACAGGCCCTTATCCACCTCTCTTTCTTTTATGGATTGATCACTCAACGGTAATAAGAGCAAATCGATCTTGTGTTAGACTTCATTTGAAAATGACCCCCACTTTTATGATGAGACCAACTCAATTATGCCATTTTTTTAAAAAAAAAAAATTTGTCTTAAGGTTATGCTAAATTTTGGGGATGAAAATATTCCTAAAATACACATACTTATATAGGTTGTATTACATACTATACTAACCTATATAGGCCAGTGGTTATTCAAATAATAAATGATACTTTCCAAACTAAAAATTACTAGTAATACTCCCTGCGTCCCCTACTTACCTTTACAAACCATCCAAAAATAAGTCCCCTATCTACCTTTACAAACCAATATTTTTCTCATATCCTCCCTTATTTACCCCTCCACTATCTCTTAAATACAATAAAAAATTAAACTTTCTCCTCCAATCACTCTCTCTCTTATTATTTACCCCACTACTCATTACTTTAATGTATCTCAACCAAGGGCAAAACATGCCAAAAATACACTCGTTAATTCCAGTGCAAATAGTGGTTTGTCAAGGTAAGTGAGGGACGGAGGGAATACCTTTTTACACAATATATAATTGATAGAGTATTTTGCATCATATATTTTAAATGATAACTTTAAATCAATAAGTGATAAATTTAGCCATCTTATTACATAAGTAGATTATTCTTCAAACCCTAGGCCCTGTTCGGGGTGGTTACCAGTTGCCAATTTTTGGTTTTGAAAAATTTTCAACTCTTTAGAGTAATTTAATTTAAAGCTGAAATTTTTTGTGCTTACAGTTCCCTGCGTAATTTTCAAAACTGACAACAAAAAATTGGAAACCCAAAAAAGTGGTTTCCAAAAACTGGTTTTGAGTTATCAAAAAAACTGAAAATTGGCAATTGTCAACCACCCCAAACAGGACATAGTTTTTAAGACTAATGTAACTGTTCAAAAATATTCATATTTTTTGGAAAATAATTAAAATGTGATGAAATGACTTCAAATTTTGGAAAAAGACAACCCCAATCCACCCACTAGTTTTCAAGAGATTTGGTAACGACATAACGTCGTCGTCATTCTTCACAACCACTAAATATGTGGGGAGAGAGCAAACACTACACTCTAATTGGGATTTGGGAGCCATAATGCGATAGTCGTGTACCTTCAAGATTTTGCGGTCACTACTTTTTACAAAATCTGATCATTCCTTTATTACCTTTTACAATATACTTTCATTTGATTATCTTCATTATATATAAATATAAAGTTTTGCAAATGTGGTTTTTAAAATGGTAAAGAGTGTACCAACAAGTGGTCGTGAGTGATTTGCACTCTTATCCCTTAAACAAGGTCGAGCATTCGATTCTTATGAATAGAAGGCTTTATTCTCTTCATGTTATTTTTGTTGATATGACTGATTTTTATTGATTTTCGTTGATTAGTTAGTTTCGGCAGAGAGCGACTTTTTTGATTTTTTGTTGAAATCAACAAAAATCAACAAAAATAAGTTGAAGAGAACCAAAATCAACTACTTGTTGGGAGCACTTTACCCCTTCGTGAGCAGATCCGATGCGAACAGTGTAAGTCTTGGCCCAACTGATCAGGACATGAACCATGATTCAAACCAAAAAAAAAAAAAAAAAAGTTGTGAAGATTGTAAAAATATCTCCTCATAATAGGAGACCATACTTTTAAGTTTTAACTATGGGAATGTCTCTTGATTTTTTAATATTTAATGAATATAATAAATTTTTTGGGGGGAAAAAATGAATTATAGTTATTTAACATCTTACCAATCCCTTGTGGCACTTACTCTGGGTAACTCTTGGTCTAAAGCTACAATAGTGTTGGCCGGTAGTAGTACTCTATTAGACTATTAGTCCTCCCCCTTTATGACTGCAAATCTCGGCTAGTAATGATGTTATTGTTTAAATAACGGTACAGATGTTATTGAAAGAGTTGTGGGGATCATCTGAAAGCTTACAAAGATAAAATTACACAATTAATTCACGAGTTCAAACCTGTCGGTGAGCACCTATATGAATTTACTTGTGAAATTAGACTGTGCTTATAAAGAAGTGTCTTTAATCACACTAAAAAAGGATATGGTCTATTAAGCATGGTCTGAAAATATGATAGACAAATGACATAATCTCTGTAATTAACTTTGAAAAAAGCTTGCCCAATTTTGCCTGTATTGGACAAGCAAATAAATGCCAAGCCACCAATGTTACATTTTTAGGTCATATATTGTAAATTTGTAATACAAATACATTGAATGCCTGAAGCACAGGAAAATGATTGATAGTTTTTGTGGTGTGTAGCTTCATAACCGGTAAGACCCAAAAGTAGAACATTAATGTTATGTGTAGCAAGTTTCTCACACTGATATGATCTACGTACCAAAATGTTAATGGGTCTATTTAAATCACCTTTGATGAACAGCTAATCGTATGAAGGTAATTTACGTAGATTTGAATTGTTTTTTTTTGAGAATTGATTTGGACCAACTAACTGAATTGGGTATTTCCCTAATTAATTGTTATTTAGCCCAATTCAACCAGAAAGTGAACAAAAAAATGAATTAGTAAGATCATATATCGTTTCCATTCTATACAGTTCAGTTCATTTCAGATCAGTGACTTACTTTGT
The DNA here is from genome assembly GCA_030267885.1 of Mesembryanthemum crystallinum. Classification (NCBI taxonomy): domain Eukaryota; kingdom Viridiplantae; phylum Streptophyta; class Magnoliopsida; order Caryophyllales; family Aizoaceae; genus Mesembryanthemum; species Mesembryanthemum crystallinum. The sequence goes on from BSSO01000754.1 coordinate 2,959, forward strand.
CACTCACATACTGTATAACTATATATTCAAATCTCATTCAACTAATTTCAACGTGGTGCAATTCAAACAAACACATTGTAAGCGCGGAATGTGTTTATTTCATCATTTCGACATATCCACAACCTTCCTTATTCGACATCCATGATTCAACCAGATCAGCAACACTTTCACTGTTGAAGAAACAAGAGACAAGATAATGTGGTTGTTCAAACTTCAAACATAGAACTACATCAAATTTTGAGGTCAAAAGTCTAATCTAACTCCATAAGTAGCTAGCTCAATTAAATCAAATTTAAACATTGCAATTTTGATGAGAAACGTGGCTCCTGAGACAGAGAGAAGTGTACGAAAGAGCAGTACGTGTTGATTCTCAAACTTTGTCCCCATTATTATTAAAAAATTATTACTCTATTAAAAAAACAAAACAAAAATAAAAAAACATAAACAAAACAAAACAAAATAAAAGTAAATACTAGCTTTGACGTTAGAAGCCGCAAAGTAGTGACGACTGATATAATACCCCAATTAAAATGGAGCTGAATTTAAAACGTTGGACCCACTATTTTTATATTTTTACTAGTATTATTTTTAAAAATACCATACATACGCGTGGGTCCCACAGTCCACGTAGAGGAAAAAAAAAGGCAGCGTTGGCACGCTGCAGTGGCCGGAGACAACGACAATGCATGACCCACATGGTGTGGGACCCACATGGTGTGGGACCCACATAAATATGGGACCCAAATGGGAATTTTATGAATAAATGGGGGCTGTAAAATGTGAATTGTACCAAAAAAAAGTTGGATTCATTTTGCTGTTGTCGCTTTAGCTTGCACGCTCTTGGCTTTTATGTGACTTTTTAAAGTTTAAATCCAATGTCAAACATTTATGTCAAACGTAGTTTGATCAAAGGACTGAATTTTTATGTTCTCCGTCCAAGATCTGTTCCCAACTACTACTAAAATTGTTACTCCGTCCAAGATCTGTCTATCACCTACTAGTCGAGTAGTTATTATCAAGGCTGTGTTTCGCAATAGATCAGAGTTTAGAGTAAAGTTTAGTAGTTTTGACTATGTCTAATCGTTATTATTATGATTTTCGGTGGTCAGTAAAGTAGTGTTTGGGCATAGATGTTAATGGTTGAGTAGTGTTTCTGAAAGGCTATCTATAGCATCGGCCTAGGGTTGTAAATGAGCCAATACACTCGTGAGCGGCTCGCGAACATACTCGGTCAAAAATCAGTCAAAGCTCGTTCGATAATAAACGAGTCGAGCACGAGCACCAATTTGATACTCGTTTAATAAACGAGTCAAGTACGACTGTACGAGCACCCAACTACTCGCTTCAATACCCATATACTCGATAAAACCCGGTGTATTCGAGAGTTGTTCGTAAACAAACTCGTTCAAAGTTCAATCAAAACTCGCTCGATAATAAACGAGACGAGTACGAGCACCAATTTGATACTCGTTTAAGAAACGAGCCGAGCACGATCACACCAATAATCGGTTCGGCTCGGCTCATTTACAACCCTAAGTATAGCATTGGCATAGCTGCTAGTGGTTGGCATGGTTTTTATATTATTTTAAACAATTTTCTACTAATTTCAACAGCTAATATTAGCGAAAATCTCCTTTTTTAAACCATTAAGGACTAACAACTAATGAAACAGCTGACAACTATTAAAACAACTATCGCTACTAGAATCGCTAACAGCTACTACCATAATAAAGTTTGCCGAACAGACCCAAACAGTGAAATTTTTGTGTGCATTTTTTGTTGTTAATGTTGTAAATAGAGATGAGAATCTCTTTATTGGAACAAATTACATGCATATTATTATTACTCCCATCAACAATCATATGATATCCCAACCGTCTCATTAAAATGTTTTCATACGAAAAGTGTGGAACAGAGTTTTATGAGTGTTATTTTATGTAGTATTATAATATCCATAATACCTTTTGCACTTGTTAATATACAAATAGGAGAGTGAAATAATAGAGAGAATATTTCTAATTCGTCCCACGCAAATGTTTTCAAATCAACAAATTATAATCTCTATCCCACTCAAACGTTTCCAAACTCTTGCCCCCTAAACTTCCCACATTATCCCTTTTTTACTCCCCACTTTCAATTAAATATTCATATCTCTCCGCCCACTACCAATTAAATCAATTAAATATGCATGTCTCTCCTCCCAGTACCAATTAAATATTCCTATCTCTATTTCCCCTATGATTATTTTAATCCCCACCAAATCTCTGTCTATCTCCTCTCCCTCTCTCACATACAATATAATACTATAACAATTTCAAGGGTAAAAGAGGTAAATTTTAACTCCTTAAACTTCGCACCAAAAATGGTTTGGAAACGTGGGACGGAGGTAGTATTAAGAGATCAGAGAGGTGGGTGCATGGGTGAAAATAAAAAGGGTAAGATAAACATTTCAAGATAACATTACAGACTTGACAACATTTTAGTGGGACAGATGAAGTATCATGGTAGAGATGTTTTGGTCCGCTCGACAACCCTAAAAAAAATGAGCAATTAAATCAGTCTATAAGAACTCATCTATTCAGTGCATCCGTTTTGGTCCAAACCCATTTGTTTGTTTTGCCAACGAATAAAAAAAAAAAAAATCATGTCAACGAACCTTCGCGTCTTTACATGGTATCAAAATTAATGAAAATATTGACCCTTCATTTGCCTCAAGAAAGGGCCCGTTGTTCAAGTAACTAAAGAAGACCGGATTTGATATCTACATGAAGTAATAAATTAGAGGTTGAAAAACAATAATTTAGGAGAAGAGGTTGAGAGCTTGTTTAACCTTGGATGTAAATTAAATCTAGTTCCAATTAACTTTCTGAGATGGATTTGATGTCTACATAAGCAATTCAGGGCAAAAACCAAGAATTTGTGTCCAAGTAAAGGACAATTCCATGAGAGGAGCTTGTTTAACCTCGGATGTAAATCTAGTTCCATTGAAAAAGTTGTTACCTATCTCTAACATGTGACAAAAAGTTACGGAGTGTTACATGGAAATTGTTTCTGCATTAGGTGAAGAGATGAAAAGAAACTATCACTATAGTATACTCCCTCCGTCCCCCAATATATTCAACAGTTTTTTTTTTCCACACATAATAAGGCAGGGGTGAAAAGTCAAAAATCGTCTCTGGATTGCAAGTGGGAGGAGTTTTGTTATTTTATATTTGGGGGCAATAAGGTCAATTTATCGCTAAAGCATGTTTAAAAATAGAACTGATGAAGTTATAAAGGACGGCCCAAATAGAAACTGTTGAAGTTATAGAGGGACGGAGGGAGTATAAGCTAGTAGACTACTTCAACAAACACTAATTAATTATTTTTTACGATGGAACCTCACTCTAATTTATGCATAATTTAATATAACATTTTTTCCTCTTCTGAACTTGGCCTAGACTCATTCACAATTTAGCAATATCTAATATAAATCAAATAACCAAGAAGTTGAATTGCATGATCTCGGATGTGTACTTTTGAAAATTTGAATTTATAGTCCCTGGCCATGACCCTTAGAACGTAGTCTCATTTGAATATGCATGCATGCTTTTCTTTAGTGCAGGAAGGTGCATGTATGTTTGGGTTAGGAAGTCACAACATTAGTTCTCGAATCCAAGAAGATAAATAGTACTCCCTCCGTTCTTTAAAAATCTTTACGTTTGGATTTTGTATGGTATTCGAAACGACACTTTGACCATCAATAATTATACTTATATAAATCCTCAAAAAATTATAGTAAAAAATTTGATATTTTAAAAATATTTTTTAAGATGAATCCAAAAATATTATTTTTACTTTATAAATCATTATACTTTTTAACAAATCAATGGTCAAAGCTTAAAAACTAAAGATTGTATTGAAACGGAGGGAATAGTAATTAATCCATTAGAAAATAATTAAACTAAAAAGGGACCATAAGTAAAGTTATTTTTCCTATATTTGTTTAAATTGGTTTATTAATTGTTGTAGGTAGGTGTTATAGCTTTAGGAATTGGTATGGCCTTCAAAATCCATGCACATAAAAGAGTGCGAACATTGACGGCTTTATGCGACGAATCGTACTTAGGCGGTTGTTGTTGATATACTCCATCAAGCCTAAAAGAAATACTGGAGTACTACTTTTTCAACATATTATTCAAATCCAGGCCAAAATCTCATACCATATCCTGCTACAAATATTTGGGGATTATGGTGGTTGTTGTTGGTAAACCAAAGGGATTTTAGTGTCGCATTACTACCATAAGTATATACTCCATATATATGAGCCTAGAAAGACCGTTTCGATTCGTGCATATTTGATTTATGTAGCTCTCAATTTGTGAGCAAACGGGTTAATCAACGAGTTCGATCTGTTTTATCAATCAGTAAAAACGAGTTGAGTTCAATTGAGCTCATATTTTTCTATTTACCTCAATTATTAATAGTTAATGTACAAGCTTAAGTTGTTTACTAATGAATATCGTCATATATAATTGTAATATATTTTTTTTGTTTAACATTGAATAATATTTTTTAAAAAAAGTTGCCAAAATTTCTATTTTGGAATGTTGCAAAAAAACATGAAAAAAAACATCTCATTGGTGATTGGGTGAAAGTTAAAGTTATAGTTGGTGTTTCCTTATTTTTTTTACTTTCCCTAAATATGACAATCTTTACGGAATATTAAGGGAGTAATATTGATTTGACTTTAAATGGCTAAAGCTAGACGAATAATTCGCATAAGGTTGTTGATGATCGAGATTCAGTATGTACCTTCATTTCTGAGAAGTATCATATAGGAGCTTTTTGTCGTGCGAACCAAAAGGCAACTAAAAAGCTCGCTTGAAGGAAGGGATCAAACATCAAAAGTTACTACAAGCCGACCATTAGCAACAACTTATTAATACACCAATCCATTCATTCAAACATTCAATAGTTGATTAACCATGCATGCAATACGACCAAGTAATCAAATGGGGACGTAAATTATGTGGGAGTTGTTGGCAATTTAGTTGATTGGTTGTTATGATATATGGATTTTATTTTATTTTATTTTTTTGATATTTTTTTTCCAAATCTGAATTTTGTAAGAATTTCATAATTGGATTTTGATATATAAACTACTCCATGTTAGATTAAGTTGGACTTTCATGTTTATAATGCATATCATACTACGGCTATGTTTGGCAAAAACAGTTAACTTTAAGCTTTAAAAGCTTTCAACCTTTAGTTTTCAGCCACGTATCTATATTACTCTTAGCAACCAAACACTTTGCTAGATTTTTTTAAATTACAGCTACAGCTTGTTTTGGGAAGCTACCCATACTAGCTTTCAGTTACAACGCGAAATAGCTATTTGCTGATCAGTGCTATTTCATAACCTCTTTCAACTATTTTGTATTGGTTTTTTTCCCTCTTTTATCGTAAAACAGCTACCAAAAGGCTATGTTTGGCAAAATTAGCTATTAATTGTAGTTGTTTTATGATAAAACAGTAGAAAATAGTTGCAAAATGTTACGAAATGGAAATAAATTATACTCCCTCCGTCCAAGAATTACCTTTACACTTGAATAAAATATAAGACTCATGTGATTAAAAAGTGTAAAGGTAATTCTTGGACGGAGGGAGTAGCTTTTTTGCAAGTTATAATTGAAAGTTTGAATGGGTAGCTTCCCAAAACATGCTATAGCTGTACTGTAATTTAAAATTAATCTAACAAAGTGTTTGGTTGTTGACAATAACATAGATAGCTAAAAACTGAATGCTGAATTAAAGCTTACCTGTGCGCTTTCGTCCCCTCCCCCCATTTTTTTTTTTTTTTGGTTATTTTTTTTTTTAAGATAATTCTTAACACTGTAGAAACTGTAACATTCACGTACGCCAAAGACCATCGCATAAGCAGCATGGTCAATCGAACGCCGCAAACTACATGCAAAATGTGAAAAGTAATTTGATTACTAATTACTTTTAACTACTAAATATATAATTTGTTACTTACTGTGAATTCTTTATCAAGCTAGCTATAAGATGACGATACTTGTGAGACATTCATTTGACTGCCACAAAGTTGTGTCCCCGGAAAGTGGTCATTTTTTTCTCAATTCTTCTAATAATCATCCCTCCTTTTTAAGGCATAATAACTACTCGTATAAAATAACATAACACTCTCACATTATTAGTGTTATATGGGTCATTACTGCCAAGAGAATTCATATTTGTGAAGGCTACACGAGAACGGCAAGTAATGAAACAATTATATTGTTTGGTTGCTTACTTTGGTTTGTAAATTATGTATACCTTCTTGGCTTCGTTCTCTTTGGGTGGCCCTCTCAAACTCCGCGACTAAGAGTGTTTGACTACGTGTGCGTAATTTTTGGACAGGTGATCTCTTTATGAAAGCACATACATGTGAGTGAAAATAAAACATGTTGTGATGACATATATGTTACTCCTACTTTTTATAAGGTTAGTCGCGAGCTAGAAATTAGGTCCTAGTAATCAAAGCCACAGACAAGGTGTTATCTAAACTTTTTGCATCATTATCTAAAAAAAAAAAAAAAAAAAAGAAGTTAAATGCGGTTCTTGTGATCAGCAAATACTTGCATTTTGAAGAAAATGCATAGAAGTCTTCTTGGATCATGAGGAAAAATACAACACAAGTTGGACTTCATTCATCTTTGAGAACGGAATCTTCCACGAGTTTAGTTATATACTCACTATCAGTTCATACACATATATCATTCCGTACTGCAAAGTATATATGTAAATTATAAAGCAAGAACTAGCTAGAAACTATTGGTGTGATTAGAAGAATGTATGTAAATATTCTTCAATTTTAATGAAAGCTCAATATTTATCATTGGAGATAATTTGTATACTTGTTCCGTGTGACCAATCTAACAAAAGTTTGGAGGTAAACTCTTTCAAGATCGATTAATAAAGAATAGTTGCTGATGGACCTGTTTATTATAGCGTAGTAATTCGTTATTGTGCATCCTGATCTTATAATATACTCTATATATGGTATTTCAAGTTAATTAACTATAGTGCGAATGTACGAAATAAACTGCAAAATAACTTGTATGAGGCCGCTTCACATATGAGGTTTTATAATTGCAAGAGGAAAATGCGGTACTTGATGGAACTACGTTCCACATTTCTTTCTCCAATTACCAGACTAGATCTACGAGATGTATGAATCTGCCTCATAGAAGAATAATTGAATAAACAGAGTAATGTTTTTTTTTAAAAAAATTATTTTAAATGTAAAGATATTTTGTAATAAACGTTACTCCCTACGTTACTAAATGAAAGATACATTTGCCATTTTAGTTTGTCACCAACTGAAAGTTACATTTACTTTTTTAGTATATTATTTACAATAAAGTTACCAACTTATCCTCACCCACTTGCCCATTCTCTCTCTCCTTCATATGGACTTTAACATTTTCACTCTCCAATCACTTTCAAAAAGCAAGTACCATATGGTCATTTCACTCATTCAATAAATTTCAACCAAAAAGTCAAATGTAACCTTCAATTAGTGATGGAGGGAGTATTAGTTTTACAAACGGCATGATTAGAAACAAGCGATGTATGATTCACTAATAATGTATTTTGATGATAAGAAGAGAATACATACATTCGTAAATTAAGTTTAAACTGTAAAATCAAATCCACATCCACTACGAGAGCAAAGGGGCTCCAGGAATTAGAAATCGGGACCTCTTGGTCACTGAAACTCTGATACCGGCCATGTGGATGAACCATCTAAATCAAAAGTTTAAACTCACAGTTGGAGACTCGGCTAATGTTATATCATCAAAATACATAGGTTTGTTATAGATACAATGTGATATTTGACAATAATTGAACATGGACGGTGCAAAGACTTTTCTTCAATTGCTAGCTAAGAAGTACTTACTACAAATAAGTAGTACATATGTTTGTTAGGCAGGAGTGTTAGGTATGCTACAAGGAAGAATAATGAACTAACATCATTCATCTTCTTTGCTCCATCCTTTACTTTATAGGAGTGATCAACGATTTGGTTTAGAAAAAAAAAAAAATGGTACTTTACTTGTACTTGATTGGCTGATTTCTCGATGACAACCATAATTAAAATTCTGCCAAGAAAAAAAAAGCCTCGTTTTTACACATGCATGGAAGACTTATATTACTTGAACGTAACATATAAATTAAAGGTCAATTTTAAGTCCAAGTATTATATATATTCTAATTTTTAGTTTGTACATACTACATAGTATGTACTGATGTCTGAATAATGGAACCCTGTACTAAAATATTACTCATATTTTCTTACTTTGTTAGTTGCATCATCTATGCTGACATCAACCTTATGATGTCATCACTCTACAGTCTACACATTATTAAGCTATGAAGGGACATTGTTACCAACTAATTAATTATGTTGTGTTTCCCTTAATTTTTCATGTTAGTTAAGAAAGCACTACTTGAGTGAATGTATTTAATCTGATGTATGATTGAATGAAGCTTTATCAAGTTTCTCTTAGAAATAGTAATTAGTCTTGGGATATTAAGGTTTTATTATTTTCAAATTATTTTTGATGATTTTAACGAAAACCAGTATTAAAAAAAAAAAAATCAATGAGAATCTCTTATTAGAATCAAATTAAAAATCAATAAAAATAAGTAAAATCAATAAAACTAACAAAGTACAGCTAAAATAAACAATGAACAATAATATCAATAAAATTAACCTTATTAGAACAATTGTCTGTAACAAATTTACCCTTAAAGTTATTACTTTTTCCCCCATATTTCGAAGGGTCACTGAAGAATAATTATTTTTATCCTTAATATATGTGTGCAAATGCAAATAAGACACCTAATATGAAACGAAATAGATGAGATAATTAGAGATTTCACTTTGAATACCAACGTCGATCAATAGAACTGGGCTTTGAATTGTGTGCCCTTGGTACCAAGTTGTCAGATTTCGAGGACTTTGGGTAAATGCAATAATGTAACATCCATCATACATGTTATTGTAAAATTTGCAAAAAATAAAATAAAAATAAATAAATAAATAAATAAATAAATAAATAATAATAATAATAAATGCCTAATCCTTGTAAATTAGATTGAATGCTATTTTTTCCAAAACAATTTTCCTCAATATTTTTGAGATTAGCAATATTGAATGGTGTCAACCACGATAGATATGAAAAACGTGATATGAGAAAACATTATGACAGGGACTTGTGTTGTACTACTCTTGGATCATGTTATGAGTTGTTATTACAGTCAAATTAAGAAACTATCTTTACTAAATAACGTATATCATTCAAAAAACGAAAACTTGTATAGTTTTCTCTCATACGTTCAAGCTAATATATTTTCTCAAACCATTTTTACTCGTTTCCTTGCTTGGCTATAGATTTGACGGTTGATAAATTATAAAGAGTCCGTTGAATAAATTCATGAGAGCAAAATGGATGCTCCGTCCAAAAAGTTTGATTTTGTCTACTTTTGCTAATTTCCTACTTTACTTTTGTTTTATTCACTCGAACCAACTAATCAAAGCAAAAGGTTTCGTGTTGGACATTTTTATGTGACCCAACGTTCCTCGGGCTCAACTTGGGCCAGCCCATTAACAAGGGTTGTTGGGTTCCCTGAATTTGAACCACAAGAATGACCCAACAACTATATATGGTTCTAATGACCGTTGGTCTGACCCGCATTACATGACAATGCAGCAAGTATTAGGACACAATGTCGAATGAATATCTCCTCCGGCTATTCTTGTATGAGGTGGACTCATACAAAACGCTGGTATTTGGAAGAAAAATAGTTAGTACTTTCGATACTCGGTGGAGTATCAAGTATCACATTTTCTTTTTTAAAGTACCAAACCTTTTTATGTATAAGTCCACCTCATAAAAGTTTTTATGAATTTCCGTTGGACTTTGTCCCCTGTTCATACTATAATTTACTTTTAGCATGGAGTTTAAAAGTGAAATTTTTTGACCAGTGAATATTAGTAAATATCAAGCATGAGTTATATTGGTATTTAAAATTTTTTGTTGACAAGGTATTAAATAATACGAGTACTATAATTAGACAATTATCCATATAAAATTGTAAAAATTAAGGTCATATTCGAGGCGGTTGTCATTTGCCAATTTTTAGTTTTGAGATATTTCACCTCCTTGCTGTAATTAATTTTAAAGTTGATTTTTTTCCATATAATTGTCTACTTAATTTTCAAAACAGATAAAAGAAAAAAAAAAAAAGAAAAGTGGTTCCTAAAACTGGTTTCAATTTTTTTAAAAAAAAAAAACGAAAATTTCCTGGGGTACCCTTATACTTGATGAAATGCCTACAATACCCAAAGTTTTGGAAATGTGTACGGGGTACCTCTGAACTTTCAACAAAGTGATCAGCGTACCCACTAAGCCATAAAATGACTATAATGCCCTTGCAATGCATTTTTTGTGTAATAACTATGTTTGACTTTTATATTTATCTTTTATAATAATAGTCAATTAAAAAATATAAAAAAATATATTAAAAAAAGTTTAAAAAGATGTACCCCAAAGAAACTTTATTTTAAAACTTCACTTTTTTTTACAATTTTTTATTTTTATTTTTAACCTATTGTATAGATTTTAATTATAACACAAAAAATTGAAAATTTTAAATATTAGTTTTATTTTTTATTTCTTATATTTAAACCTTTAATTTTTTTTTCAAATATTATTTTTAATTTTAAAATTTAATTTAATTTTATTGACTTTTAATTTTTTATATATTTTTGATTTTTTTTATCAATTAATGTTATTAAAGATAGAGAAATATAAAAGTCAAACATAGTCATTACATAAAATATGCATTGCAAGGGCATTATTGTCATTTTATGGCTTGGTGGGTACGTTGGTCACTTTGTTGAAAGTTCAGGGATACCCCAGGCACATTTCCAAAACTTTGGGTACCGCAAACATTTCATCAACTATAGGGGCACCCCAGGACATTTCCGAAAAAAAAAATAATAATTGAAAGTTGAAAGTTGAAAACCACCTCTAATTGGAGAATTTATTACATGGTCTGGGACTAATAGTCCCTCTCTCACTAATTAGTAATACAAAATATTATATCATCAGGCGGCATGATATATCAGACAATATGTACTGGTAGTCTATAAAATGGTTCTGATAAACTAATGATTGAATTAGTAATTACTCAACCAAATCACTAATTAATTATTTGCAAAGCACGATAGAATGAACTGCCTATTACACAAGCATTAAAGATATTGAAGGCAGTAACTAGTACATTATCTAATTACCCCATATACACTATACAGTAATTTTTTGGCAATCTCCAATATAATAGGAGTAATTATGGTCCAATAATAATATACACCAATGCAAAATAAATACTATGGTTCTAAACTTACACACCCTCCAGTTTATTAGGTGTTGTTTTAAGCTATATTTGGTAAAATTAGCTGTAACTGTGAGCTGTAAATGTAGCTGTAGCTGTAGCTATTGCTTATAATCTTGTTTGGTAGATGAGAGAAAAAAGAACAAACTACAGCTTCAAACTGTGGCTTTTACTCAAAATCTAGCTGTCATGTGAAAGCTAATATGGATAGCTTTCAAAAATCAACTGTAACTGTAGCTTTGCTAAAATCTTGTTTGGTAAGTGAGAGAAAAAAGAACAAGATGCAAGTTTCAAGCTGTAGCTTTTACTCAAAATCTAGGTGTCAAATGAAAGATAATATGGATAACTTTCAAAAATCAGTTGTAGATGTACTTTACTAAAATCTTGTTTGGTAAGTGAGAGAAAAAAAGAACAAGATGCAAGATTTAAACTGTAGCTTATGCTCAAAAGTTGCCAAAGTTAACTTTTGGAGCCAAACATAACCTTAGTTCTTTGTGTCATCTTTTGATAGTTGATTTATGAATAAACAACTTTGATTCGTAATACTTTGTCAAAAAAAAAAAAAAAAACTTTGATTCGTAAGATGAAATTACGTATTGAATTCGTATTTTACTTATATTATGAGAGAAACTAATGGTAGGATGTACTTGTTTAGAGGGTGTACTTGTTTACCGAGGTTACGATGTTTAAAATTAGTAATCAAATATATTTCACGATATATTTGCACACAAATATTTGAAAATCTAACATGAAAAATTCAACCATGACTATCATAATGGGACAAAGAGATTAGTAGTTATTCCAACCTCGTCATTACAAGTTTAAAGAATAACGCTCGGTAAATAATGACGTAGTATGAAAAAAATAAAAATCTGAATTGATCCTTTTCACATTTAATCTGAACATAATCTCGCCAGCGTAACGTATCAAGCAACTCCTTTTTAGTCATTTCACTTTCGTATGAGGGTTTTCCCCCAAACAATATAAATCAACAACCCTAGCTGATAGCCGCTTCTCTCTTTCAATCTCTCTATTTTCCTCTCTCATCCGTAGTAGGAGGGATTTTCATCGGCCATCAGGGATTCTGCGGGTGGTAAGCCCCTTTTTCTCCTTCTTTAATTTGTTGTATACAACTTGTTTCACTTGCTCGAGAGCGAGAATTTCTTGTTTGTGTTGTCGATTTGGTGTATGTGTATTAGTAACCAGATTGATGTTATCAAGGGTTTCAATCAAGTTATCTGAGGTGATTTAATCTTACATGTAGTATGGATCTATACCATTGATCAATCTATAGCACTAGTTATGGTGCCCTTTGTCTTGTAGAAAAATAATTTTTCAACAATTAAAGATATATCATGGAAAGATTGAAGGCTGAAGCCATGGTAATGTTTTGTATATGGTATATCCCGTGATATTCTAGATTTTGTTTTTTAGAGCAATTAGCTGATGATTTCCTCTATTAACCAATCAATTTTATTGTTTCTGTGCCTCTACCCCTATTTTTCAATCGAATTTGTCTAGAGAAACCAAATCCTTTATCCCTAATCTTTTTTTTTTTTCGCCGTCTTATTCTATTAGTTTTAGCCATATGACACAATAATTCTCAAGCAACAATTACCACCCATTTTGAGAGGAACATGTCTTGGGAAAACACATGAACATGAAATGTGGATTTAGTGGAAAACTGGTGGGGGTGCCTATTGAATATCAATACATCTCCTAAGCAAAAATGATATGACCTCCAATTAAATTGTTTTCCACTTTTTCTATAAGGGAAAGATCTACATAAAAATGAATGTTCCATCGACTTCATAAAGAATATGATGATGTTTTACTAATAAAGCTGTCAAAAACTAACCTGATTCGAAAACCGATCACATTTTTATGGGTCTTAATGAAAAACATTCCTTTAAAGGGTGACAACTACTTCTTAAAAGTTGGTCTATATAATGAATCAAGTTCATACTATATGATATTTTTTTCCCATAGTAGGAGTAGTTAGCGGTGGCAATCGGGTGGGTCGGATCGGTTTTGGGTTGGATCATTTTGGTTCTTGGTCATTATCGGTTCGGGTTAACTCGGGTCACAAGATTATTTGGTTCGCGTTGGGTCGAGTCGTGTTTTGCCAGCTATAGGAGCAGTAGACTATTTTACCCCCCCCAAAAATAAAAAAAAAGAGAGAAAAAAGAAAAAAATAATTCAACTCAGCTGGTGTTACAAGTCGGAAACGGGAAAACAGATCGCAATCAAATCACCCCAACCCCAACCCCAACCCCAACCCCAACCCCTGCGGTACATTATTGCAATTCCCAATTACTGGAGTAGCTGATTTCAGCTGATGCTAATTCCCGTTTTCAACGGCTACATTCTTTGATTTTCATTTCAGGAGCTTAAGCTTCAACTTCCCCCCCCCCCAAATTTCTCTCTCCTCCCTCATCTCCCGCGTCATCGTCCTTTTCCCTATTTCAATCAGGTAAAGTTTCTCCCTTTCTCTTGTTTCCTCGATTTAACTTTAAAAATTGTCTGTAAAACCCTAGTTCTGCTATCTATTACTATGTTGTTGGGATTGTGGGTTTGATTGGTTGATATTGATATATTGAGATTATATGGAAGTCCCAATATTGCGGCAATTGTGTTTGGCTTCCATACAAATACATCAGAATTGGAACAAAAAAATCCAGAATTCAGCTTTCTTTGGTTCAAAGTTTTGATATTTATTCGAGTTTTTATTGTGGTTGTGATGGTGTTGATGAGGTGTTGGGGATTTTGGTTCTTTGTCCTGCAGCTTCTTCTGCATTGTTAATTGTGTAATGAAGTAATTTGTTATGTGACAATGTATTTGTGAGATATTGCAGTAGGAGTTGAATGCATAGTAAGAAATCAAAACATTTATTCTGAGAGATCCTAATGTAGAAATTTTCGACTCTTATGGGAATTCATGGCTTAGTTGTTGAAATTATTATGAATTGAAGTAAAAGGCAAATCCTTCTGAATTTGAAATGTTTCACCCAAAAAAAATACATGAACCTTGGAAATGGTTTGAAATGTTAGTAGTTGTTCTTTAAGAAGTGTTGTTGTGGACTTGCTGATTGCAGCTGAGTTAATTGCTCAAANGTTGCCCTGTGTCAGGGCCGGGGGTGAATGTATATGTGAGATATTGCAGTTGGAGTTGAATGCATAGTAAGAAATCAAGACATTTATTCTGAGAGATCCTAATATAGCAATTTTCGACTCTTATCACAACTATAAATGGGAATTCATGGCTTAGCTGTTGAAGTTACTATGAATTGAAGTAAAAGGCAAATTCTTCTGTTGTTAGTAAGATGTTGTGGCTGTCATTCACTGTCTTTTGTTGGCCTTCGAGTGAATGAGGTAATTGACTTATCGAGCCTAGCTTATACCAACTTATTGGCTGTTTGAATATGATTTGTTATAAAGTTTGAACAAATAGAATGATGTGACGCACTATGCACTATTTGCAAAAACTAAAGACAAGTTAACCCCAAAGAAGCTTTTGCCTATTTCTTTCTTGATGCAATTTTTCTTGTCCCACTTTTATTTTGACCATATTGGGAAAGAACTTTAAACATGATATGATTTTGTGTATTAAGTTGGGAATTCACATGTTTGATGTTGTCATGGCACAGGGATTTGGTCTCTTAGGGCCTCATCAGTCTAAGGTCAGATGTGCCATCATAGCTCCTGTCCATGTGTAACAGTGGAAGAGGCTGTTGCTGCAGAAGAATCTCTCTTAGTATACTGCAAGCCTGTTGAATTCTATAATATACTTCAACGTCGTGCTCGTCAAAATGTAATGTCAAGAAATCCTGCCTAAGCTTCTTATTTGTTGCTAATTTTAATTATAACTTGTTAAGTATGCAAAGTTCATATTTCTCTTTTGGTTATATATATAATTTTAAGATAACTTTCAGGCTTTGCCAACTAATCTTAAGGGGCCTAACATTAACTGTCAAGAAAATCTCTTTTAGGGGCTCGAAATTTCCCCATATGGGTTATATTTGGTACTTGATAGTGTTTTACACTAGAACTACTGATTCTTCTATTACTTTAGCTCAAACTTATTTGCTTTATCTTAACCTATGTTGCTAAGGAATTGCCAAATTATATGGATGCTGATGAACTATTTTCATCTAAATATTCAAGTTGCTTTTAGACTACCTTTTTCCTTCTTTTATGGTGTTCATTGATATCTCTGCCTTCTAATTTTATGGCTCTCCTCTGTCATGCAGCCTTCGTTCCTTCCAAGATGCTTGAATCACAAAATCAAGGCAAAACGGAAAACTGGGTAAAATCTCCTTATACAAACTTTGTAGCAGATAGAATTATAAACCCTTCCCCTCCCCCCCTTAAAAAAGCACTCCATATGAGATATGAGATCAGAATTGTATTACTGGAAGAGAAGAGACATGAAGTAGGACATAGGCACACATTCACAAAAAGTGAGAAGAGAAAATAGACACATAGCCATCATTTTAAAAAAAATAAAAAATAGACACATAGAAAAATATGTGCAAAAAAGGTTAAACACAATGAAAAGAGGAGGGAAGAAAGAAATACAAAGAAAATTCTAAAGCATGGGAGGGACGCGGAAAAAAAGGAGATGACCTACCGTAATATGGGGTTGGTAACATAGGTTCTTTCTTGCCTATTTGATCAATCAAAGTATCAATATTTTGAGAGATTCTCATATGTAGACCTGGCTTGGTCTATGAAGGCAAGGAGAAAACCCTGCTGAGCTTCTCTTATTCTTAAGAACAATTCCTTTGAGGCAGTTGGTCATTACCCAGTCAACAACAGGTGGAGGCAACTTTTTACAAAGGCTCCGACTTTCCTTATTATTATTACTTGAACTTTGAATATGTGGATGCTTGTTCCTGCTAATAATTTCTGAGTAGCATAAAATGCACGGGTATAAGTAAAAGAAAGAATACACGTATAGATTCTGATACAATAATACACTAATAGAAAAGTACTCCCTCCGTCTCACTATTATGTTTACAAGTTGCCAAAATCTGTCCCATAATTACGTCTACAACCCTCTTTTTGCACTTGAACTACCAAAATTACCCCCCTTTACATTCCATTAACTTTCTCTATCACAATAAACCCCCCTCTATCTTTCTTTCTCTTCCCACTAACAATAGAAAAATCTCCTCTCTTTCCCACTAACATTAAAGTTTCCCCATTCACATTATTTAAATCACCCAATTGCGAGAGCAAAAGGGGCATAAATCATCCAAAAGCTTTCTCCTTAATCTCTGTGCTAGAATTGGTTTGACAACCTAATTTTGCGACGGAGGGAGTATAAGATATGTTGACGTTAAAAAATTAATTATTTAACCTCGAATTGGCAATGGAAATAATGTAACAAATTTCAAAATAAAAAACTTCACAAAATGTTTAGTCAAAATTAGGGGGACACATATTTCGTCAAGTATTCTAAAAAATAAATACCTGAATATTCTTAGAATAAGGGAGGAATTTTAGTCCGTCAACCTAAGACTTTAGCTTATTTCAATTAGGTGACCTCACATTTACATAATATCTAAGAGGTGACTAGTTTTTAAAACTATTATCATTAAGGTGACTTCAATTGTATTTCCGGTCATCTAAAGCTGACATAGCATTAATTTTCTGATATGATAACAAACAATTTGAATTTCATGACGATAGTACCCTTATACTTTTAAGAAGCCACCCACGCCTATCTCTCTCCTCCCTTCCCCATCGCACCGGGAGCCCACCGAGTTACCCCCCACCATGTAGCCCCTGCTCCTCGCAGGTTTCAACCCCAACCCCACCCCCACACTCTCTCTCCTCCCCTCCTCCACTCCTATTAGCATCCCCCCTCCCCCTCCCACATCAAACAACACCCACCTCCCCTTCCCCTCCTCTGACGTGCCTCCCCTCCCCCCTCACATATCCCACTTGAACAAAGAAACCATCATTCATAAACCCTCGCAAATCGCAAACTCTTTGATGTGAATTCTCCAACATTTCCCCCAATCCCAAAGTTCAATCAAATCCAACTTTTCAATAACAATGGCGGCCAATATGTTGTGAAATCCCATCAAATCATTCTAACCAGTAACCATGAGAATTTTCCTCTTGCCACTGCCCATCAAATAATTCTACTCATTAACCATTAGAATTGCATCCTCTCGCCACCGCCCCTTTAGCGTCGCCTCCATCGCCAACGCCTCTACCCCGGTGAAATCGAACGCATCAGCACCTCCTTCACCTTCTCCTGAAATAGCAACAATAACAACGACAACTTTGTGAAGGTTGCGAAGAAGGATCCTTCCTTGGTGACGATGCCGCTATCATTCATGACCGTTTTGATAGCATGCAAGTGGTTCTACAAGCAGGTGACTATGAGGCAAGTGATGATTTATGCTTCCTACTATAGCTCTTGCTAAGGCCATAGCTGTCGACAGTGCCGGGTGGGGTAGGGGAAGATGTGGGGGAGGAGAGAGTAGAAGGGGTGGGGAAGGGGAGGAGTGAGAATGGGCATGGGAGGCTAAGGGTAAGTTTGATTTTTATTTTTCCACTAGGGGTAATTTAGTCATTTTAAATCTCCATTGACCGGAAATATGATTTTCATTATAGTTTAAAAAGTAATTCACCTTATAGATATTATGTAAACGTGGGGTCACCTACTTGAAATAAGCCAAAACCTCAGGTCACCGGACTGAAATCTTCCCTTGTTATAGATCAAGAATAAAAGCAAACGTAAATAGTCTTATACCCTTATAAGCCCTTACATAGCAAACAAGATAACGAATAAGTAATGCGCAAAAATAGTAAACTAGAAAGATAGAATATTCAGCTGAATGTTATATTTCTAGAAATCATCGATGAAGGTAATTACAAATCATAAACCTTATTGAATGTTATATCTCTAAAAGTCATTGATGATGGTAATTACAAAAATTTATAACGAATGCCATTGAAAGTTGTATATCTAGAAATTATTTTGTTACTAGTTTTTGCAATAAATATAAAACAATAGAAGGTTCAATTGATTTTTTTTTGGCAATGAGAATCTTCAAAATTCTTATAGATGCTGTAACGACCTAACTTTCTACAATTCTTTAATAAATAATAACTATTAGGAAAAATACTAAATCGAAATTATAGCAGTGGAAATATGTTAATAAGGCTTTCATCGAACTTAGCAAATGTTGCAGAAGTTATTCATCGGAAATAGTAAACTGATCATTTAGTAGCACATATCCATCACCTGAAAAGGGTAGTTGATTTAATTTGAACCAAAACATAATATCTAATGCCCATCCCCATGTGCATTACCTGAATAAAAGGTTTGGGTTGTGATCTATCTAGATTGGTGGTTTTAGTGGTGGTTTTGGTGGTGATGTGTGGTCACTGGCAATTGGTGGTGTAGTGGCAAAGGATGATGTGTTTGAGACTTTAAGTTGAGGTATGCACTATGGTAGCACAAATTATGCCTACTTCCTCCATGCCACTGAGAATGTCAAATCTCAGGAACAAAAGAAAATACACATTGAGTATGAACAGCCTAAATTTTTATTGATAAAAGGCTTTCCACCAATAAAAGATACACTTTAGTCTTTGAAAATTAAAATTTGACAACTTAATGAGACAGAAAAAATGGATGTTTTTGACAATGTCAATGGGATGGAGTAACATGTAGTTTAATTGGGTCAGAATCCGCTCTATACCAAACTAATGTAGAACCTGCGCAACAAAGGGGAACCTTCCGAAAATATAGTTCAATTGAATCGATTCCACTCAAATTCCAAAAAATTACATGGCATATGAGGGGTATTTGTAACCCTAAAGGCTTACTTTCAGAGCAAGAAAAAGGTCTAGACTTCTAGTATCCTGATGCAATCAAATCACTAATTTGCTAAATGTAACACAGACTACACAACAGTTGGTATTCTAAGGTTTAATATTCACTTAAGTTAGGACTAAATGTAAAATAAGAAAAACAATATGAGAATACAATTACTTCTTATTAAAACTAAACTCACATTATAAGTCTTAAGCTCCCTATTTCTATTTCGTTGCAACTCATCCAGGGTATTCATGGTCTTTCTGTTTATGATTTTAGGTTGATGAATGGAAATGTAATCTTCAACTACAAAGATCAGAAGAACCTATCAAGGAAGACCGAAGGTGTGGCTTATAATCTATATATTTTATACTATATGATACGTACATGTGTGCGTGTGATAACTTGATTTTCCCCCCTTGTAAACATGCAGTGACAAAACAATTTTCATGTCCTTTTTGCTTGATGCGATGTGGGAGCTTCAAGGTATGTATTGAGTCTTTGTAGTATCATTTAAATAAAGTATAGCACACAAATTTACCTTTCGTTTTCTTTATAGAAGCTTGTTTGCTATGTCTATGTTTTCATTGGACCTATCTGTGTCAAAGTTGCAATCTTCTATTCATTAGATGGAAAAATATATCGAGCATTGTTGAAATAATAAACAATACAATTGTTGACATACCTGTTAACTTTTCCATTTAACAGCTTATATGGATTTATGTTATGGACAATGTTGTCGCACATTGCCAGTTTCGGTTATTGGGGGATGAGACTTGGTTTATTCTATTTGGTTAGGTACATTAAAATTATCGTAGAATGTTTGGTTCTTTTCTTCAAGGCAAAAGATGACTAGAACCACACAAATTAAGTTTTGTGAGATGAATTATATTGTTCCAATTTATCATATTGCTACACAATCGTATAGCTTTTCATCCCTTTTTGTTGCAAAGCTTTTGTTTGTAAAATTCATTGTAGTTTTAATGTGAGTAGAATCAAGGTTTAGCACTTCTTATGTTGCCCCTTTTAACTTTTCAGCTTTCGTATTGGATAATCCAAGTTCCATTTTCTGTTTGCAGGGCCTCAAGGACCATTTGATGGCATCACATGACCTTTTCAGATATGAATTCTATGTTAGTAACATAATCTAAAATCAAATGTTAGTCAAACTCGTGGTACTACTGGCTAAATAACCTTTTGTTTGTAGGGAACTCAAGAGTATACAGCCGTTGGTGTTTCTGTCAAAACTGATGCACTAAATTTAGAGGTCAGAATTTATCACTTTCATTATTCCCAATAAGCAACTATCTCTAATGGCCTTTGTCAAAACTTGTGGAACATGACTTCATTCTTTATCTGGTTTTTACTTCCTGCTAAATATATCAAGTTCTTTTTCATCTCTATTATAGAATTATATTTAAATGATCAAAAGTCACAGCCCTGCTGATAATGTATTTTGGAGATTTTGGATCAGGGTACCATGTTATATGTCCTTTACTCCAGTTGCTTAACCTAGAAAGAAGGATTTCTTTGCTCTACGTCTAGGTTGCAATTTTCCTTTATTAACATGAACTTAGGCAGTCAACCAAAAACTCTGAAATGAGGGACACTTCACCAAATTTCTTCCGGATTTTGAAATTAAAAGAAGAATTTGAAGAACAATTGACAAGATAACAAGCTTTAGATAAACCAGCATTTCAGAGCATGCAGTAAGTCCTTTTCAAAAGGTTTCTATTCATGCATTTAGTGATATCATTCTGTTGGGGTGTACTAACTACTGTGTGGGGTCTAAGTTTTTTTTTTTTTTCTTTTTTAAAAAAATAAACAAAATTCATGGAAAGGACCTCAACAAAATACAAGACCATAGTCCCTTCTTAGCTGTTTGATCTTTTTACGGGTTTGCTTCTGTAAGGCTTTCCGGTGCTTGGAAGAGGGGAACCTTCTGATTTTTTGTGGGATCCTGTGGTGTATGTTGCATCTTTATGAGCCAAGGCGGATGAGGTTTTTGTGGGGATGTCCCTTGTGAGTTGTGATGTCCAATGACAATTGTGGAAGTTATAATTAGATCTCTTTTTTCGAGGACACCTTGTCCTCTTAGGTTGTAACTTTTAATTTCTTTTATATATGCCAATTTTCTTATAAAAAAGATCATGAATGCATAACTTCCATGAATAATCATCAATAAATGTTAGCATATAAAGAGGGGCTCCTACAAAAAGATTTTAGGAAGGTCCACAATAATCAAGGTGAAAATGATCCAAGACATATTTGTGAGATGCAGACACTTGCAGTACTAAAGTTGACGTGTTTCTGTTTTCCATAAACACAATATGGAGGTGCCTTTTTGGTGTTGAGGGAAAGTGTTTTGTTTGCCCTGCAATATTGCGCAGCATATGCAGACTTGTTATGATGGGTTCGGGAAAGGGAAGGAGGATATGTTGCTTGGCCAGTGTGCTTTTATGGTGTTTTTTTGGTGTCTTTAGTTGGAACAACATTCCCTTATCTTCAATGGTATCTCCAAACCTTTTGAATTCATTTGGGGTTTTCTGTTTATTTGGCCTCTTCAAAGGCCAAAGTGGCAGGGGCATTTGGGGGATCCTCACTGACATTTAGTGCCACTGGGGTTTTACTTCTCTCCCGATACTATTTGATTTCTATAAAAGGAAAAAAACAATGTTCACAAAACTCTAGGTTTGTTTTTTGGACCTTAGAGGAGGCCATTTTTACTTTAAGATCTTCATACCTTTTTTACTCATATGACCAAGTTGTATGTGCCATAGAATTGTAATTTTGACATCAAGTAAGCTTAGTGTAGAAACTACCATCACATTTGTAATGATAGTTCCTTGCGTGGCATATAAGCTACCTTGCCTAGTACCTTTCATCTGGCGACTCGCAGTACTCCACCTTAAGCTTTATGCTTGCACCCATGAGATTCAAGAGTGCCTAGAGAAATTAGATTCTGTTCAAATCCTGAACATGACAAGCATTTGTGAGGGTTCGATTTACTCTATCATGTCTTTCTTTTTTTTTTCTTTTTTTTTTTAATAAGAAAAATTGTATTGATAAAACAAATCAAAGTTATATCTTAAGAGGACAAGGTGTCTTCGGCAAACGAGATCTACTTACAAAATTCCCGAATTGTGCCAAATACATCACACGATCTTACACAAAGTCAGGAGGTTGGACAACCCCATAAAAAATCCTAGTGTTCCTCTTTAACCAAAGACACCAGAGGATTGCCAAGAGAGCACACTGCCATAATAGCTTATTCTCCATTCCTCTCCTGAGCCCTACATAACATCAACATCCCTGCAAGTGCTGAAGTAGCACGGCAAACAAAACACTCTCTCCCCACACGAAAGAGCCTGGTCAAAGTACACGCAAAATCACTATGCAAGAACAAGTGTAGTCCCGTCTCGCTAGCATGGTGAGTGGTGACACACAGCATCACTCACACGCCCGGTGACAAAGTGCACCAAGGTCTCCGCCGCTGCAACATATCATGAGTGTTCAACCTAGCCGATACCAAGGTCCAACCAAAAGTGTGCACCTTCAAGGAAGCCTTAGACTTCCAAATGTATTTAGCAAGTGGGAAATGGGGATACTGAGATGGAAGGCCAAGTGAATAGAGGAAGGATTTACAGAAAGATCCCAGAAGTATGTCCAACCCAAATCCGTGAAGATTTCATGAGGGAGTAGGTGAGTTGTATCCAAAACTCTGATGAGAGAAGTGAGCTACTTCGCTTCCTTATCATGAGGGGCTCTTCGTAAATGAAGGTCCCAAGAGTCACCAGTTAGAAATAAGCGACATCATGCCTTTTGATACAAATATTTCCTTTACCGATAGTTCCGCAATGTGTGTCATCACCCGTGAAGACAACTCCATACTCAGCAGGTTTAAAGAGAAAAAATCCTTAGTTGGACACATATGGTAAGAACAACCTGAATCCTTAATCCATTCTGATGTCGATCGGTTTTCAGCCTTGGTCACCTGTAAACTGTCACCTTTATTCATCATTTGCACACTAGCCTTGCCAAAAATCTCAAATCTTTTCTTACTGTCTCTGTTTTCCTCAGCTGTTTATTTTAAATTTTGTTGCATTCAGAATTTCACAACTTTTCTTTTTTTCCAATTTTACTGCAGTATTTTTTTGATCTTTTAGAAATGCCCCTTTTCAGAGAATCTGTCTTGGCAAACGGGTATTAATTCTGTAATATGAGCCTCAATAGATGTGTCTTCTGCCAGGCGAACAGTAAACAATCATTCCTTTAGACAAAGTTGATTTACGAGGAAATATATAGTGACTCAAATTTTAACCACAATTGTGCAGCTGATTTCTCATTTACATTATACCTTCTCGTAGCATCTTCATTGAAGAGGCATAATTGCATTACCTTGAGGGCTTGCTCATATGTATCTATTTTATTTTCCTTAAAAAGCTTTCTTGTGCCCCAATTGTGTTAAGATAGCTTGAATTTTAATCCTCAATAGACAAAAGCTAATGTTTCCATCAAAATGTTGATATCAGATTTTGTCAGACTTGCCATAGTGGAATCCCAATAAAATTATAGATGGACCAATAGATTGTTAAGAAAAAGAGAAGAACTATCTGGGTGTGCCAGTGTGCCACTTGGTGGGTTCCACAGTTCACTAGCTAATTGGAGCTAGAATCAATTTAGGTTAATTCACACACCCCTCTCTCTATTTTCAAGAAGTTGAATCGGCGTGATTGTTGGCTTTACTATATCTCTTTAATCAATATTCTGGTATCAATTTCTAGGAGGATTGAGAAGGTGAGGGATTTTTTTTTTTTTTCCTCTTATAATTGTCGGGAACTGCCGTTAGTAGGGACATGAGGAATTATTGGAGGAGAGTATTGATTTGGTGCGTCATCCTAAGGTTGAGAAGGGTCTAAGTGTTGATCTTTTGGTTTCTAGGATTGTTCTGCTAACTGGTAAGTGACTGTCAAGACTTTCCTTTGGAGTCAAATGCAATCAGAGGTAAATATGGGTTGCAACAGAATGTTTTGATGCACAAATTGCAACAGGGCTACTCTTGCTTGCCCGTGGAAGCTTGTTTCCCATGGATTTGATGTTAGTATTCTCCTTGCTTGTTTTAACCTTGGAAATGGTTTGAGAATTTTGGAAGGATATTTGGAGAGAGGTTAAACCATTGTGTAGCAGACTTCTGCAGTTGTTCCAACTATCTTTCCTGCATGATGCACCTGTATCCGAGTTAAATTCTAGGCAAGGTGTTTCTTGAAACCTACATTTGCAAAGGGCCAAGGGAGATGCAAGAGTTTGATTCCCAGATAAGGGTTTTGGAGACTGTTCATGATGACTCTTGAATTGTGTGTGGATACTAGACAGGGACATTTTCATCATGAAATGCATCACAGTTTCCCAGTTCCCTATTGTGAAGTTTCTTTGGAAGATGAAAGCAACGAGGATGGGTTTCTTTGTGGACATTGACGTTCGTAAAATTTAATGGCAACGACATGTGTGTGGCGACGCCTGATAGGTGGGTGCTTTGTTGTGCTAGTAGTCAGAGACTCAGAGGTCGGTGCAGCAAGATTCTTTGGAGTAAACTCTTTGGGGAGGCTTGTGTGTATCCATCAACTATCTGGAGTTTTTTCAGATGGTATGGGGGCTTTGGTGATGAGGGAAAGGAGGGTAAGTTGTTGTAGCATAATGCACGCTTGGGGCACAGTATGGTGCTTGTGGTTTGAATGGAATGCACGGGTGTTTTTCTACGCCTCTTTATCTCCGAAGCTTCTCTGGCACCTACTTAGCATCCTTATGGTCTAGAACAGCTATCAGGTTTAGATGAATTGGGTCAGGTCAATCTGTTGTTGTTTCTTGGTCGGGAGGACATCTTGTCCTTTATATACTTCCTCCGTTTTACAATGATTGTTCTTGTTTACATTTCACGGGAACTAGAAAAAAATAGAGTTTGTGGTCTTTAATGATTTGGTGAGAAGAATGAGGAGGAGAATGCACCAAAAGGAATCAATACAATGTTAATGAAATACCCAAAACAAGTAAACGGTTGATAGGAAACCATTACGGGAGGTTTTATTCAATACTATTTAAAAAGTTACACATGTCTAAATAAGCCAGATCTAAAATCTCTTCCAACCAAATTCTATCATCATATCAAAAGGCCCAATGTGCAACTTCATTCCTTCCCTGCCTAACATGGCTCCAAGAATGAAAATCAAATTAAGAAGATAAGCCTAATTCATCATTACAAAACCTTGCAAATAATTAGTAACTTTTACCTAACTTCTTGAGCTTACTAATTAGGCTAATAGTTTAATGTCTTTAAAGGGATGTGTTTGTATTTTTGTGTGTATGTTTTTAGGTAAAAAGATGTAGTGTCATCGATTGAGTCGAGGTTATGCATGACTTTTAAGTTTAGCGGAAATGTTGCAATTACTAGATTGGAAGTTGAGCTCTAGACTCGTTTTTATATCTATTTGCGTCAGGTCCTTAGGAATGATTTATTGTACCTCTTGTATGGTTTTCTATTAAGGATTTTTTGTGGGGAACGCCCTTATAAAATAGTTTTTCTTTTGAAAAAACCCCCTTATAAAAAAAGCTTTGTGGGAACCCCCTTATAAAAACAAAATGCCATGATAGACACACCTTAAGTCGTTTTTCAGCTAATTTAAATGAAGTTTTGACCGATCTACCCTCATATCCTTTAAGTACATATAGTATATACTAAGCAAATATATGCTTAAAGGCTAAGGATGAATCGGTCAAAATCTCATTTAAATTGGTCGAAAAATTACTTAAGGGGTGTTCATCAT
>BSSO01000755.1:0-29060 GCA_030267885.1 Mesembryanthemum crystallinum
GTGATCTGCAAGAGTATTAGCTCGACCTTTATCACACTTGTCCCTAAGAAGGACCGTTCCTTGAAGGTTCAGGACTTCAGTCCTATTAGCCTAGTTACTAGCCTTTATAAGATCATCACTAAGGTTCTGGCTAATAGACTTGGCATGGCTAATAGACTTGGCAGAGTCATTGGGTCCACTATCTCCTCTTGTCAGAGTGCTTTTGTCGGGGGTTGGCAGATACTAGACGCGGTTTTGGTTGCTAATGAGTTGGTAGATGACGTTAGGAGATCCGGGGGGAGGGGGTTGTTCTTAAGCTGGATTTTGAGAAGGCGTATGATAGGGTGAGTTGGAGCCTTTTGGGCAAGGTGTTTGAGAGGAAGGGCTTCTCTCTTCGGTGGCGTAGGTGGATTATGTGGTGTTTCAATACTACGTGCTTTTCTGTCATGGTTAATTGGCGCCCTAGGAGTTGGTTTAGTGCAACGCGGGTATTAGGCAGGGGGACCCTCTTTCTCCTCTTCTGTTTACTTGGTGGCTGATGTTCTTAGTAGGATGATACTTAGAGATGTTGAACGTGGCCAAGTTGAGGGGGTTCGGGTAGGGAGAGACCGGATCTCGGTTCCAATCCTCCAGTTTGCTGACGATACTATTTTCTTCCTCCGGGATGACCTTAGTTCTTTTAAGACGGTGTTGACCATTGTTCAAGCTTTTGAGTCTGTTTCTGGTCTAAAGGTTAATCTGCCTAAGAGTGGTCTTGCAGGGATTGGGATTGAGCAATCGGTGGTGAGCCAGTTCCCTTCGTTAGCGGGGTGCTCTATTCTTCAGTGGCCCATCTCCTACCTCGGGGTTCCTTTGGGGGGTAATCCATCTTCCGTCACCTTTTGGGATCCTGTTGTGGAGAAAGTGACGAAGCGGCTGGATGGGTGGAAGGGGGCCTACTTCTCTTTTGGAGGGCGCATTACCCTTATCCAGTCTTGTCTAGCCTCCATCCCGCTCTACTACCTCACTATCTTTGGGGTTCCGAAACGGGTAGCCAGGAGAATTGAAATGATTATGCGCAACTTCCTTTGGTCAGGCACTGGTGAGAGGACTAGGGATCACTTGGTTGCTTGGGACTGTGTCTGTAGGTCTAAGGAGATGGGTGGGTTGGGTCTTGGTAATTTGGTGTCTAAGAATATTTCCTTGGCTGGCAAGTGGCTTTGGCGGTTTCCTCTTGAACCTGACTCCTTGTGGCACAGGGTCATTAGGAGTAGATATGGTCTCCCTGTTAATGGTTGGGATTCTCTCGTTGGCGGTGTTGTCTTCATTCCTTTGGTCAGCCTTAAGGTTGGCCGAGGGGATAAGATTCTTTTCTGGGAGGATGCCTGGCGGAGCGAGGTCTCTTTCTCTACCATGTTTCCCCGCTTCTATAGCCTGTCCTCTCTCCACCATGCGCCTATTTTCCACTTTTACATTCTTGACGGGTCTTCTATCTCGTGGAATTTTCACTTCATGAGAGGGCTTGACGGGAGAGATTTAGATGAGCTCTCTGATCTTCTGCCCCTTCTAGACTCTTTTACTCATACTACTGATCGAGACTCTAGGGTATGGGCTCTCTTAAACACAGGGTTGTTCACCTGCAAGTCGTTTTTCCAACACTTGACTTCCACTCCCCAACATTCTCCCTTTCCTCTGAGCTTTGTTATTTGGGGTGCCAAAGTTCCCCTTAAGGTGCGTGCCTTCTTTTGGACTGCAGTTCTTAATAGAGTTAAAACCAACAATCTGAGACAAAGGAGGCAGTCTCACAAAGCGCTCTCACCGGATGTTTGTGTTATGTGCTTCAGCAGCTCTGAAACTAATGAGCACCTGTTGTTGCACTGCCCCTACGCTTGGAATATTTGGCAGCGTTTGTTTGGGTTTTTTGGTGAGGCATGGGTGTGTCCGCAGAGTTTGCTTGTGATGTTCCAAATTGGCTACAGGGGTTTTGGATCTAGGAAGGAGAGTCGAACGCTCTGGAGGTGTGCTATGTTCGCTTTGGTCTGGTGCATTTGGAATGAGAGGAACAACCGCGTGTTCAGAAGCCAGTTTGTACCCACTGAACTGTTGTGGGATAGGGTAGTTCATTTTGCTTCTTTGTGGGTTTTTGCTCACAAGACTTTCCCTGGTGTTCCGTTGTCAGAAGTACAATGGGACTGGAGGGCGCTATTGTACTGATTCTTATGAGGACTTCTTGTTCTCCGACTTGTATTCACTTTGTTTATTAATGCAATTACTTTCTTATCTAAAAATAAAAAAGTCTAAAACAACTACAGATGGTCATTGGATGGGTGCACATGGAGTTTCCTGTCAGGGCTGCAAAGTGTTGCATCACTTCATTGTGTTGGCTCTTTGCATAAGAATGCCCATTTGACCACAACTTTGTATTATATTCCAACTTAATAGATATAATTATGACATTTGAACATCGAAAAACCTGTTTACTGAAAGGTTGAGTAAGAAACATCAAATATTTCTGAAATCAAGTAGCAGGTGCGGTAATGGTAATGGTAATGGTAAGGGTCGTGATATGGATGTCGCATAATGGTCGTGGCTATCACAATGTGAAAATTTTTGGTGGTTTACCAAGCCTTAATTTATTGTTTTAGCCGTTTGTTGGCTGTATGGATTGATAAGAAGGTTTTGAATCGCAAAAGAAATATTGACCATATTGCATCATGGCTTTAAGGAGTAATTGATTAGTACTTTTTGACCTTGTTTCCTGATTAAGTATATATCATATTATTCGGCCCCATTCTTATCATTACTGTTTTTTCTTTTCTTTTTCTCTTTCTTTTGGGGTCGATACAGGATGTTAGGCTGTCCGAGAATCCTGTCGTTGATACTGGAAGAGGTGGAATTCCAAGGTTTGTTTTGATTGCAAGACTATCAAAAGTTGAAGTACTAAACGGTAGTGAGGTAAGCTTCATGAATTTCATGTAGTAGAAAGGGTTAGTTTGTGCAGCCTGAGTAGAACGATGTATTTCCAAATGCCAGGTAAGCTCTCGTGAAAGAAAGGAATCTGAGATCCGGTAAGTTTTACTTTAATTACTTTTCTTCTTCGTTAGTCTGCTTGCTCTTGATAATGCTTGTATATGGAGAATTGGAGATCATTGAGTCTTACCAGTTTTCTTCAAATTTTATTGTAAAAGCACATAGTCTAGATGGATGTCAAGTGCTTCTTCATTTGGATTCTAATGGGGTTGGCGGAATCTCTATTGGTTATTGTGATGCCACTAGGAAAATATATGGGTCTATTAAATTATTGACTAAAAAATAAATGGTCAACAAAAATAACTAATTTTTTTTTTTTTTGATAAGAAAGAGAGAGAGAATACAAGAATAAGCCGTTATTAAAAGCAAATAGCCTAACCAAGCCAATAAAACCTAAGAAAAGAAGCCTATAGAAATTCATTGCATATTCATAATGCCTTTCTTTAGACCACGGCCATCGTGATTTATGCTAGATTTTAAGCGCTCTAGCTCACAATTACCCTTTTTTTTCCAAGAATTGTCTGAGTACCAAGGGTAATATCCTTTCCCATAGGTTCAACAAGCTTAATCCTCATTGCCTCAATAAGGACATTTCCGCGCGCATCTATCTCCTTGTTGCCAAAGGGTATAACCGAACAACGGTGGTGTTGGGAGGAGTCCATCTTTACAACCATCTACTTCACCCTGTTGTTGAGCCTCGGGGCGTTGTATGGGTTGCTAAACAGGTTAATTAATTAATGTGAGAATTAGATAGAAGCCAACTTATCTTCATTTTGGTTTTAGTACACACTTTTCTTATAAAAATATAAATAAATAAATAAAAGCCCAGATTACTAATGACCCATCTACTAAATAGTGGTTTAAACCTTTTAACAGGGTTCAAACTATTAAAGGTGGGCTATTCTAAGACTACCTAGTCCATAAGCAAGTCCTTATCTGCAAGGCTAATTAGAACTCTTAAGAGGAGCTTATTTATAAATAGAGCTCCTTGGCTTCATTTAAAGGGATCAAGAAACAGCTGGAGAAGGAGACCATACCGATACTCTGTCCTTATAAGCTTAAGACTTATAAGGAAGATGTCAAGCATATAAAGCATCGAGGCTCTGTGTCGTCGATTTTGGAGAAACAACTGCTTTGATTGAGGTCAAGCCTTGGAGAATATTGACCCTTTAGCTTTTTTGGTAATACAAACGTATTAAGTAATTGTCTTTCTGTAATACCATAATGAAAATGAAGTTTTTGTTTTCCTTTTAGATGAATACAAAATAGTCCCGAAACGCGATTGGTTTCTAAGATCACTTCCAGTTCTAGGCCTTTTATTAGTTAGTCCAGGCAAAGTTCCTAAACGACGTTCAATCAAATTCAAATCGGTGTTATGGGATTTGAAGTCCAGTCCGTGATTCATGGAACCTTCAAGTCATAATAGAGATTTTATCAGAGGATTAGATAAATTTAGACTCAAAATTGTACTCACTCCATTCATAAAACTAGCACAAATCTTTAGTAGAGAAAATTTGTTGGGGTTCCTAAAATGCCCTTGTTCTTGTTCAGTTTCTTCATTAAGATTTGTGCATAGGGACAAAGGATCATTTTACCCACTTTACTTTTTTGACTTAGGCCATGTAAAGATTAATTTTTGAGAACCCAAAATGGAAAGTAAATTCATTTGAGTGGGATAGCGGGAGTATTAATGAAGAAGATACAAAAGTAAAGCCTAATTTCTTTTCTTTTGAGGACTTATTGTCGTCCTACACTGTACAATTTTATTGTCACTAATACAATTTTTTCTTTATAAAAAAAAGGGAAACTCTACATGGTGCCACTGTGGTTTGGCAAATTTCACATGGTGTAATTTTTTTTTTTTTTTCGATTCTACGTGGTGCCATTGTACTCTTGACAATGTCTGTTCCGTGACCCAAAACTATGAAAACATTAAGTTTTCCGTCCAAAACTTAACTACCCACCCTTTTACCCATTCAACCTAGGTAGTTTCGTCCTCCAATTATAAAAACCACGAGCTTCTTCTCCGTCCTATCCACCATGTCCGCCATTTTCTTCTTCCTCTGATAATTTCTCACACCTCAAAGTTGCAAATTTATGGGTATCATAATGGAAGGAGCACGTTCATCTTCTTTAAGGAATTCAAAGACTTATAGAACGGTAATCATTAAGAAGGAAATAATTAGCGATAATCAGGTTTGATTATTAACGATGAGAATGAATTGCGTTTCATGTACAAACACACGCGTTTTATTAATGGCATTATAGTCATTTCACATAAATGACTGAAAACTTAACGTTTTCATACTTTTGGGTCACGGGATATACATTGTCAAGAGTACAATGGTACCACGTAGAATCGAGAAAAAAAATTACACATGTGAAATGTGCCAGACCACAGTGACACCATGTAAAATTTCCCAAAAAAAGATAACAAGTATAGCCTTAGAGAATAAGGAGTCCTCAAAAAGATTATCTAGTTATAAATCACCTAACGAAGTGAATATCAATGAAAGTCACCTTTAAAAACCCCAACCGCTTAAGCCCATATAAACGGTATGTACACCACATGATCCCAAATAAACTCATGTGGCTTAGAAGTTCCAGAGAAAATACGAGTATTCCCATTGTTTTCCTACGACCCTAAATGGACCACACACTACACAACTATGCTTCGCCCCCAAAAATTAGCTCCATCCTTCAGACTTTCATTCTGATGAATTATCTACATCATTTCTGAAAATGTTGTGCTCCTAAAATTTAAGCTCTTTCGAAAGAAGATATTGCATAAAAAATCACAACATACGATCAGAAGTTCATCAACTGTAAGAATAATTCTCCTTCTATCCCAAAGTATATGGCATCTTTCTGAATGAAACAAAATCTATGAACATGTTATATTTATAGCAAATGAATGAATTTGTTTGACCCTGGGTAAAGTTATGTACATCTTGACCTCCCAAACCCTTCTAACAAGGAATTCACCTCGGATATATCCTCTTTGGAAAGTTTAATGCAGGTAAGATTCATAAGAAGTTACTTTAGAAATAATTTGTCGAGAATGTTGATAGCCGAAGTTCTGTATAGTATACATTGTTGATGTTTAATGCTGGTTTATTGAATATCTCTACTCGTTATCTTTTGCAGGTATGTGCGCTTAGTTATGTCAAAGCTGCACAACAATCAAGAGGAGATCAAGCGGTGCCACCCTAGGTAGTTATTGCTCTTGTAAAGAGCTTCTGAACTCATCATATACTAGTTTGATTGCTTTTCGATGTGCAGTTTTTCTTTCTAATTAAGTATATGTCCACTTGATCTCACTTTAACTCGTTACTAAGTGTTTTCAAGTGTTGCAGAGAGTTTGTTTTCTAGTGCTTTCCTCTAGTATATGCCCCCGTATTTTCTGTGAAAGTAAGGAGTTGAGGTTTGGCTTCATTCACTGAAAAGCTCGGTTTACAAAGCTGGGTGCTAGTGGGCTTGTTCTTTTGTTTTCCTCATAAACAAGGTTTTGGATTTGCAGATCTAGACCCTATCTACCCCTCATCCTTCTAGCTTCTTACTTGCCATTCTCTGCCATACACCTCGACTGCCACATAAGCCGCAAGTGTCACCAGGAATTGCCTCGGTGGTTGTGAACTGGCTGTACAATTCACCATGACTTTCCATAAAGGAGGTGCACCTTGGTGATATTAGATATTAACATCTAACATATGAAGTCCCCTTGTCCATGAGATCCTAGGTTTACAGTCACCCTGTCTTGAGGATCACAAGTCACAACTCCCTCATTGTGCTTGGCCAACTGACTAATTTACGTTAATGTATAACTTTTTTGAAGCCCACTTATGAGCATATCTCATGTAACTTTCTGTCCTTCCTCCCTCTCTCTTGATCCTTTTCTTCTAAAAGTTCGTAGTTCAAAGTAATTTTAGTGTTGACACTTGAGTTGTCATGTATGGATCTCATACCCATGTTGCAGTATTGAGTGAGTGACACGGGTACATGAGATAAACTCGAGGAGTAGGTGTAGTATAGCTTTTATAAGATACCTTCACCTTCCAAAGGATTTTGGCAATAGCAAAAGGAGGATACTGTGAAGCTACTTAAGGCACAATCAAGTAAGGATTTTGAATAAACACACCAAAGAATCAGTGGTCCAGATTCTAGACTATCCACTGTCACATGAATTTTAACTTGGGTATTTTCCTACGTTGACTTTAATACTTTTCAGCTAAATTGAGGTTAAGCAAGTTTTAAGAGAGGTGACCTCCATACAACCAACATTTATTTCCCTGCATTGAGAGATGATGTATTGCATACTTTCCAGTCTTCCTATTATTTCCCTTTAACTCGTGCAATTGAGAAAGTACCCTCGTATGTCATACAGTTGTTATGGAAGCAAATGCGTTTTATCTTTTCAATTATTTTGCATCTTATAAGGGTACTTTCATTTTTTACAAAAAGTTATTTTAATAGGATTAGGAAGGCCTAGCCCACGTCATCTTTTGGCGGCAATAAACAGATATCTATCATTCGGGATACGTATTAGAAATTTTTGCTAAACTTCAAGGTATCCATATATAAGGTCAAAGTTAAGGATACCTTGATGAAAAAACACTAACCTCAAGGTGCCTCAGTGCTTTCCCTAAAAATATGTAGGTATCCGTCATTGTGAACTATGTCATGGTCATCCATGAAACAGGTTGGATCCTGAGTTGTGTTCAAGGTTTTCTAGACTTTATGCTTGCGATTTCCTAGACTCTTCCTGTTTACTATTCATGGCGCTATTGTTGTTGTGATTCTTACTCCATGCAAACTGGTTCTGGAATTAGCGTTTAAGAGACCCTGTCATGATTGGGAACTGTATGAGCTCACGTCTCTACTTCGGCTTTTGGAGATGGTGCAACTTTTTGGCAGTGATTAATGTAGGTGGTGGATCGATGACTCATGTGGAGTGTTTTCTTGCAAGTCCTTTCTTCAGCAGTTAGGAATCCCTCTTCTTTCATTCTCAGCAGCGAACTCAATTTGGTAGACAAAGGTGCGGTTGTTTGTGTGGACTTTGGCATTGTATAGGATTCACACTAACAATCTACGCCAAATGAGGAGGATTAACACTAAAGAGGCACGTAATCTGTGAAGTAGGCTATTTGATATTATCAAGTGAGTTTGCCCATCTAGTGTTGTGTGGAGCTTCTATAGATTTTGTGGGTTTCAGGGAGAGCAAAAGAAAGTAAAATTTTTGAGACGCTGTGGCTTGCTTGCAGTACTATGGTGCATCTTGCTGGAAGGAATGCACGTGGAATAGGGTTACATACATGGTTCTTTATGGCTAAAGCGGAAGAGGTGTTTAGGAGCTATACTTTTTCCGAGGTCTAGCAGAAATGGGCCAACTTATATTTACTTTCTTGTACATCTTTGACACTTGTCAATTACAGCAGTTCAAGGTTACTTAGATCATTGTGGAGACTGTTGTACAGTTTACCATGTCATGGACTGGAAACTGAATATGATGTATTTCTTAGTAATTGGGATCTGTAATTATTTTGTAAAATTTTACATGGTAAGACTATGAACTGATTCTGTTTTTATATCTCCTAGTTTAACAATCTCCAATCATGCTTTAATTATAGGTTTTATGAGCTCAAAAGCTTGCATGGTATAGAAGATGAGCGGCCATCTAGTGCTGCAACAGGCCCTCAGAAAATGGGCTCCGGACTTTTAAGTATGGGTCCTCAATCTTATGATCTACTAATGTAGCTTATGTAATTGATCTCTTCCTATGACTGAAACACTTTCACTTGCAGCTGTCACTCTGAAGTGTGTCGGGGCATCTATTGGAGAGAAGCCGCCATTGACCAAAAAATTACCAGCTACAACAACTGTAATTTCATGTTTTCCCCTTGGTCTTTTTTGGTTTTGGGAAGATCGGCTGCTTCTGCCCTTGCATTGAAAAAAGAGTTAGAGTTTAAGATTATAAATTGAATTAACATTGCTAGTTTTTATTTTTTGTTTTTCGTGAAAAGGTGAAGAGATTATTATGATATGAAGCACTTCTTGTAGACTTTTGCGGGCAAGTTGGTTGATTTTGGGTTGGGTCATTTTGGTTTCATGTCATAGCAGGTTCAGATCATAAAATTATTCCTTATTCCTGAATCAAATTAATTTTTTGGTGTCAGAATAGTTTGGGTTTGGACTAACTCGGGTCGGATTAGTTTGATTAGCTCGAGTTTTGGATTAATTCAAGTTTCAAGCTTTAGGTTTTAGAGCGCATAGAGTCAAGATGGTGTGAAAATTCGAATTATGTGAAGTCAATTCATTCATAATCATATTTTAGTAATCTTCAATCTCCCAAGTTTAGAGCTCTCTGGTCATTTCGGATATTGGGTCAGTATTTATTGGGTGTGTTCTAGTGTCAAGTAGATCTTGATTCGAGTTCATTTCAGTTTCGGGCAATTTGGATGAGGTGCTATCAGGCCCAGGTCAATTATGTTATCAAGCTAATCGAGTATCGGATCTGATCGAGTCGGTTTCGGATAATACTAGCGTAATAAATTTTCGGGTGTCGAGCATGTCGATATTGTGCGGGTCGCGTCGGGGTTTTTCGAGGTCTAACCACATTGGCTAATATTTTGGTTAAATTGTTATTGATAATTCTGCTGGATTACATGACCTTCTATTCATATCGCTCTTGCAAGGTTGGCAAGCTGAAGATTCTATGTGAGAGCTTTTTCAAGTTGAAGTCGATGAAGCTAAGATTATTTCTCCAAGAAGAGGTACATCTTAAACATTGACTGAAATAGCTTTTAATTTCACCTTAACATATTAAATTATTTTCTCTTGAGTTAAGCTAAAATTGGTATAACAATTGGTCTGCCAATTAAGATATTTTAACTATTTAAGTTATAAAGTTCGGTGATGTGTTTTATATGGAAGTCCATGGCTCCTTAAAGGTGCACGCTTTTGCTTGGACTTCGGCAAGTTAAACGCATGATACGTTGCAGAGGAGGCTACCCGTTTGGACTATGTGTATGGTATCTAATATGGCCAATACATGATGTATTAGCATGTACGTATAACGTATTGGGTTTTGAGGCTGTTGATGCACGAAATTCCGGTATGTGAGGGGGTGTCCAATTCGACTGATATGTGACCGATATAGCCGCCACATGGCCGATACAACCGCGATTTACCAAAAGTAACAATGCGATACGCTGCACCTGTATCAGTCCACTTACGCAGCGTTGTGATCTTGACCCCGATCATAACCTATACCGCGATTTAAATCCTGGCTATGTCACTAGATGTGTGTCTGTTGTGTCATTGTGCTAGTGAGACTGGTTTTCACTTGTACTGTGTCTTTGTCAGAGTTTTGTGGATTAGGCTCCTTCTGTTGCTACAATCATTCACCACCTGCAGGTTCGGTATGTTGGGTAGGGAGGAGCAGGAATAAACTTTTGTGGCTTTGCGCTATATTGCACACCTTTTGGTACATTTGGTTAGAACGTAACTAGATTTTTCAGGGGTTCACAAGCCTCGTTTACGTAGTGTGGGACTCTGGTGTATTTGGCTTTGAGATGGGGTGTCACTCAATGATGTCCAGTGACATTGAGAATAATTGTAAGAGTTATCACTTAGGTTGGTGACTGAAGTTTTGACGAGTTTTGGTATTGGTGACTCAAGTTTGATTTCTTTGGTTTTAGTGACTCAAGTTTATTCTTTTTGGTTTTAGTATTTTTCCATCAGAACAATTTATCTTAACTTAATTTTTTTAGTTTTTTATTTCTTATTTAATTAGCATTATCACAAATAACAAATGAATAAATAAATATAAATGAACTTTAATTTGTTCTCTTCCCTAAGCCCACCCTTTACATCAGCATTACGAGCACCAATAAATCACTAAGTTAAACCAACGACTACGATTATGTATATTTCATCGTTTCCATCCTGTATCTAATTTAGTTTAGTTTAGTTTAAAACAGTTACACGACTTTTTTTTTATTCATATAGTACTATTTTTTCAAATCTTATTCACTTTGTTACAGTTCGGTTCAGGCACAATTCAATTAAAATAAACATAATCTATATGTTATATTGTTCTAGTGTTAGTTAAAGACGAGTCAAGCTCTTCCCTGTATACTCACTTACAAACAAAATAAATAAGAATTACAAAAAACTAAAAACACTAAAAAAACTTAAATTTTAGATAACTTATTGTGATGTGAAAGAACTAAAACCAAAAAGAACAAACTTGAGTCACTAAAACCAAAGAAATCAAACTTGAGTCACCAATACCAAAACTCGTCAAAACTTCAATCACCAATATAATTGATAACTCATAATTGTAACTAGTTCGCTTTTGCTTTTTTGATGGACAGCTTTTCTTCTTAGGGTTTAGTTACTTTCTCTTATTAAAACAGCTCTGTTCTTATTATCAACACAAACAACAAAAGAATTGTGTTTTGTAAAGAAAAATTTGTCAGAAACCACCTTTTAAAATATGAATTTTTTATGGAGCCACCTTATATGATTTTTTTTTTAACAAAACCACCTTATAAAATATTGCCGATTATATCCAGCCACCTTAACCTCTTTTCCGGCGAAAAAATAAAGTGAACTGACCAAATTACCCTTATATTTTGCCATTTCTGTAGATTAAATGAACCACATGCAAGTCATATGAGGGTAATTTGGTCAATTCACTTTGATTTTTTGACAGGAAAAGAGATTAAGGTGGTTGGACTTGATCGTAATTATTTTATAAGGTGGTTTCGCTTAAAAAAAATTATATAATGTGGCTGCATAAAAAAGTCATATTTTATAAGGTGGTTTCTGACAAATTTTTCTTTTGTAAAATACAAATCCCTTAAGCTCATCTACTCATAAGAGTGTTGTCTGCTAACTTGCTATGTTTTCAAAATAAACGTGTCGGAGAAATGTGAATTGAAGTTCAAAATTATGAAATGCCAAAGTTTAGGAGGAATGGAATATGGATGGCGTAGTTAGTTATGAAAGATATTGAAGAATATTTTTGGGGAGAGGGGGGTGGAAATCATTTCACTGTATTTGATAGTCATAGATAAACATACAAGTAAACTACCTGGTTAATTTGAACTAATAGAAGAGAGAATAAGCGGTTGTTCCTTTTTTCCCTCTCTATAAAAAGAAATTGGTTGTGAATGTACTGAAATCTTACCCAGTTCGAAGCCATATTTGCCTAAGTTTCACTGCAGCTCTGTGATTTAATTGGTTAACTCATAGCCTGTGTATGATGTATGAACACTTGACATCACTAAAGAAGCTATTGCCTCAAGTAGGTTGAAGAAATTTTGAATTCTCATTCTGTATGTGTGCAACTTGATCTTTTCGTTTTTCCTTTTCTTTTTCTATTTATTGTTAAGTCACTTGCATCTTGTGGACATATCTCAAATTTCAATGCTTATAGTAGTTGTATTTGTATGACATGTCAATTTCCTCCAAATTTAACTTTGCCTCCTTTCAGGGCTCTCCATTACCGGTACTTCTAGATAATGAAATGGAATCCTTGCTTGATGTTGGGGTCGGAAATGAATCAACCATTCTTGTGGATGAGGAACATTGATCATTTTTCAAATTTCCTTTCCATTGGAACTGTGAAGCAGAAGTAATTTTAGTCCACTAGTACCAGGTATCGATTCCTCATGATCCTTTCATGTTTTCATCTCCATTGATTGCATCCATTCTATTACTCTGAAGACCTTTGACATTGACGCCATGGTCTTAATCTTACAGCTTTCTTGGTGCAATATTTGCAACATATTGGTCAGATGTTTCTGTCCTGACAGCAAGAACATGCTGGTCTGCATGATACTAGGCAACTGGGATGCTTCACCTCTTTTCTGATGGTCGCGTTGATATCGCGCAAAATCTGGCAAAAGTGAGATGCAAACTCCAGCATCTTAAATCAGTACGTGTTCTCGCATACCGCAGAACAAAGAACTATTTGCTGTCAGTGAACACGAGCAAAACTTTTCTCATTGAGATGAAAAATGTATAAACAAGAATTGATCCGTGCATGGTGGTTGGATTTTACGACAATCAATTAGTACAATTCAGTGGAACCTCTGTCAGGGTGTTCTACAATTGTTTGGTTTTTGGAGTAAAAGTGATTTATTCCACCAGTGTAGCAATAGGTGAATCTGAAGTAGTTGTAAATAGTTTTGTTTGAAAGGATATTGGGTGCTCCCCACGTCAAGATTTAATGTCAGATTAACGAACTAGGAGATTTGGAAAAAATAGTTATAAATATAGTAAAAAAAATTGTGCTTGTGTATTCTATGTGCACATTATATTATTATATAGTCTCTGATGAGACTAGTCTCAATGAGGTCACTACTTAGACCAACTTGAATTTGTGAATCTAAGCCCAACCCACAAATCCTTATTATTCATGCGTCTCATCTAATACTTCGATAAGACACGTCTCAAACAAGAATTTGCCATTATTATATCCCCAGGGTATCTTGCATATGGTAACACCCACTTCAAATCCTCCACCCATAATACAAAAGAAAAGACAAAATCAGCCATCTTCTACACAGAGCATGCAACTCAATTTCCTTCCACTCATCACTGCACACCAACCAAATTCTTCCGGCAAATTGTGTCATATGACTAGATTTCATGGTAGTTATTGTTGCAGATCTAATTTCTCACTCATGGGCTCATGATTTCGGCTGCCTTCTCCACAACCTTGGGTGTTCCTAAACAGGCCGTAAGCTGCTGTCCTCGAAGCTGGAGTCGAAGCCAAAGTACGAGTGTCAGGTTTGCTTATTTCATCCTCGATCTCATCCAAGGGGTGATGTCGATAAGAGGTCCAACTTGGGCCTTGGTCTTAGCGATTTTAGCCTCGATTCAGCTAAGTGGCTAATCGTAGCTTTAATCGTTGACGATTGCTATGCATTTCGTGCTACATGATAAAAGGAAACCTCTGCTTCGTTTAATGATTTAAGGATGAGAATAGGCAAATATAAAGGGGGAGTGATTTAGTTACCCTGAGGGTGTTAGGAGAGAAACCAAATAAAGAGGGATTAATTGCGTGAACTTCGTAAAAAAAAAAAAAAAAAAAAAAGAAATTAAGATAGGTAAGAAAGGAAACGTTAGGGAGAAAGTAAGAGAGAAGGGAGAAAAGCACTAAAAGAAGAAAAAGATGCCGTCTTCTTCTATCTCCTCCTTCCCTCTACACGAACCCTAGCTATCCTCCTCTAGCTATGCATCCCCTGCATTTGCGCTCAGTAATCATGTGATTATCACCATTTCGGTGATGCCGGTGGTCTCAGTCGTCCAATTGCCACTAGAAGCCATTTTGTCGATCAATTTGGGGGTCTTTTGGTTGCAAAACCAAGCTTCAATCATCAAACATTTAAGAGGTTTCCCATCCTACTGGCGTCGTCGCTAGGTAGAGTGGATGCATGGCTCGTTCTTAAAAGCTCCATCTGGTAAGCTAGGTCTCTAGCTTCTTCCCCTTCAGCAACAAAGAGGAGTTCTCTCTCCTCCGCATTTAATGTTTGCACTGCTCACCCCCCAATTTTGAGTACGTGGGTGGTTTGAAGGGTCCCTTCTTTGGTAATCTAGTGGCCAGTTCAAGTGGGTCTTCTCATCACCCTTCCCCATGGTGGCTCTTAAGTACTGAGGTATGCCATTTCCCTCCTTTTCTATTTGCTAGCTGGTTGGGAAGCTCAAAATAGTTTAAGTACTGGTATTTGTTCAGCCTTTTTTGCTCATATCTTAATTATCCTCTTTGACTCTATTGCTCTCCTTGACTCCGGTTTTACTTGTCTTGTACTGTTTGTGTGCTCTTGCATTGTCTGGGGTCTGTCTATATGAGAATATGGATTTCAAAGATACTTTAACCAATGAGGGCACCTCTAAACCAGGTCCCTCTGAAATAGAGGACTCCTCCTCTACCCAAGCAGAGTTCATTAAGACTCCTGCTGTAAGTCCATTAGCTTTTCTTAATGTGCCATTCCCTGAAGATTTTGTGTTTGATAATATACCTCAAGTTAAATTGGATTCTGAAATTTATGCACAACCTTGTATATTTGGGAAGCCTATGGGTATTGTTGTTGATATTAAGGCTTTGATAGCTATCTTCTCAAAATTGATTTCCATATTATGGATATGGGGAACATGTGGGTAATGCCTCGATTGGCAAATGCTGAGGATAAGGATTTAGTTTGGAGGGGTCGCCCCTGGCATGTTCAATCAACTCCTTTTGTTTTGATTCCCTGAAAACTTAATTTTATTTCTT
The DNA here is from genome assembly GCA_030267885.1 of Mesembryanthemum crystallinum. Taxonomy (NCBI): domain Eukaryota; kingdom Viridiplantae; phylum Streptophyta; class Magnoliopsida; order Caryophyllales; family Aizoaceae; genus Mesembryanthemum; species Mesembryanthemum crystallinum. The sequence continues at coordinate 15,275 of BSSO01000755.1, forward strand.
ATGTGGAGAAGATCACATTTGCTGAATTTTAGATTAGGGTGCCTAAGTTTCCAACTGAGCTCTTCAGTTTCCAATATGTTTTGGCTTTCTTAAAGTATAATGGCTTGTGAACCTTCATTCGCTTTGAGGAGTTCACCTCAGCAAAGAAGGGGCTAAAGTTTACTAGGATATGTGAGAATGTTGATATCTCTAAACGTGGTGAACTCAAAACCCCAACCTTGGTTCCTAGAGCATGGGATTGAGAGATATGTGGTTTGGTATGAAAAAGTTTCAGTGGATTGTGCATGCTGTGGTGATTCTGAGCATGTTATTGATTAATGCCCTCTGATGGAAGATGCTAATAGGATTGTCTTAGTAGAATTGGTGGATGATCCTATCCCCAAAGAAATTCTTGCTAAAAGTTTGAAATTGGCCAAGGAGAAAGCTCAAGTTGACTCATTAGCCGAGCAAGCTAATAAATAAATGGGTTAATGTGACTCCAACAACCAAGTCTAAACTCAATACTTTGCCATCCAAAAAGAAATTTTATAATAATTTGCCTTACCAACTGCTTCTTTTAAAAGTCTTGATTTTTCTGAAAACGCAATAGAGATTTGGTATTTAAAAAGTCCAAAAGCATCTTGTCATTGAGCCTTGTGCTACTCTATTTGAAGGCTACGAAAAGGTGTGATTTGATCCCACACCTTTTCTCTTCCTAAACCGATTTTAGGGTATGACAATCGAGCAAACTACCAAACAAGGATATGAACTTTACTTTTTTGGTTAGTTAAGGACCCGAACTTTTTTTGGTTGGTTAAGTACTTGCTGTTAGTGAAATTAACGGAATATATTATACATACATCCAAAGTTGAGGTCCTTGTCTAAAACTACAAGTGCTTGTATAAATCTTTAATTTTAAAAGCAATAAATTGGACTGTGGGAAGTGAATTAAGATTGCCGAAATGAATGAAACGCAATTGAACTAGCCGTTGGGGGAGGGGAACTGAATTTCGAAAGGCAATAAATGAGAGTTATCAAACGGTAAAATTGAATCAATCTATCCATAAATAAGCAACTTGAAAAATTCAGACCTCCCAAAAAATTTCATTCCCTTGGTTTTTTCTTTATTCTGCTATTGCCTTCAAACTTCCATTCCTCTACACCCATGTCTAACAGCTCCAAAACCCCTCCCAACATGTTCAGTTCTTCTAAAAAACCTGATTCCCCATTTCAGTAACCCCTCCCAGCTCCAAAACCCCTCTTTTATTGTGGCACAAGGACAGAAAGAAAAATTTCAGTAACTATTTATAATCCTCTGAGACGGTACTATTTGTATTCTAAGTTCAAAAGGGGAGGGGGTGTGATTATTGGGACTGAGTTGATCCTCCACTTAATGATGAGGCTGCCAAGGTGTTTGTGGGGTTTTTGAAGAGAACAACAAAGGCAGAGGAAGAGTTTGCTAAGGTACATGATGAAATGAAGTAGTTGTTGCAAGAAATGATCACAAGTATCGAACACATCAAGCAAGAGAAGCAGCAAATGGTGAAGAGAAATGAAGAATTGAAGACCATGCTGAAGTGTTTCATGTTTATATTTTGCCTATCTTTTGTTGTTATTTCTTTCAAGATTCTATTGTAGTATCTCTATAGAATGTAACCAATGAATTATGAAATGAAAAGGAAGAATTAACATTCCACAAACAGTTTATACACTAATTAGAAAATGTCCAAATCAACTGTTTTAAGGGGGGAGGCAAAACAAACAACAAATATAGAGTATTTAAGGGTTCAACAGCCCAACTATCATCAAAGTAATCCAAAAACTAACTTCTCAAATCCAAAAAGCAACAAATATAGAGAATTTAAGGGTTTAACAGCCCTACTACCATCAAAGTAATCCAAAAAACAACTTCCAAAATCCAAAAACCAACAGGTAGTTAGTTCGAATTTGAGGGTTCAACAGCCCAAGGGGGGAGGGGAAAACAATTAAAAAAGGAAGTTGAAATTGAAGGAAAGAGCTGCAAACCAGTAGGATGGTCTGAAGTCAATGACTTGCCACCTTAACAATTTCCAGCCCCATTTTTGTGATGGTGCTGCAACACAAAGTTCCAGCATTAGTTCAATGTCACAAGAACATAATTCACATTTTGATCCATTTGGGAAAGAAATAACCTAGATTGCTTGGGTGTTGTTTGTGTACCTAGCATTGGTATTTTCTTGTGATGGCCACCATTGTGTAACCCTTACTTGAGTTGTAGGATGAACAAAAGACATGGACTATATTGCCAAATGTGATAAGCTTTAGAGTTTGAAAGAGAAATACAAACATAAATAATGTAATGACAACCAAAATGTTACCTGAACTTGTTGCTCTATTCTCCTATAATAGGTAATAATGTGACCAACCTCTCTTGGTCTTTGTTGGAAATGCCTTGATTGGAACTATAAAACATTGCAACAATTGAATAAATGTTCAATAAATATAGACAAAAATAAAATTAAGAGTTTGAGTGACTTACCAAAGTTCTATATGGTTCAGATCCTCTAGTTTGAGGGGTAGCAGGTCTTGTTTGAGGGGTAGCAGCTCTTGTTTGATGGGAAGCGGGTCTTGTTTGAGGGGTGGCAGCTGATGTTTGAGAGGCAGTTGCAGCTGTTGTAGCATGAGTAGGCTGTGTAGCAGACTTCTTCTTTGCTTTGGAGGCTTTAGGGGTTGTAGTGGTGGTGGCTGAAAGTGGGCAAGACCTCATGTTATTCCCTTGACCTCCATAGTTGTTACATGTCATTGCAACTCCTCCTCTACTGACCTTACTCTTCTTGGATGCACTCTCTCATATTTGTTTCCTTCTTGCCATTTGAGGCCTACAAGCCTTCCTCCTCTTAAGAGCAGGTGCTATGACAATTTGCTCTACAACAGGCCACTGCTCATGTCCATTCAAGGGTTCTATGTTGTTGGTGTATGCTTTAATGTATGTGGACTTATGATAGTAATCATCTACATGTTGTTCAAGCCTTTCAGCATTCATCCATATAGCAACAACCCCATGATGACAGGTTATACCATCCAATTGCCACATATTACATGAACTAGTTCTGTGTACCAAATCAACTACATACTTATCTTGACTTTGCCCATGCCTTACACCAAATTTGCAGCCACCATCCCACATAGCAACCCACGCTCTACACTTTATCTTAGCAAGCTCTAGCTTAATTTGAATCCTTGGGCAAAATAGCACATCTTTGTTTGCAATTACATCCCTCGTTTGTTGATGCCTTGTCATCAAGCCCTCTCTTATTGTCATCAGGTCCTCTCTGTCATATTGTTATCAACTGAGTCACATTTGCTAAAATCTTGAAAAAAAGCCCTACACCACTTGTGAGGGTTCCTATTCAAAACATTTTCAACAGCAGCCAATGAGATACTTTTGAACTCCTCCATATTATCATTGTACTCATTTTTAGTGTGATTCTTTGCAATTTTTCAAAAACACATTCTGTACTCATGACCACCCTAAAAACTGATTTGAAGTTGGTGTATACATGTCTAGCACACACCCGCTGTTCAGCAGCAGGGAAAATAGCTTGTACAGCATTGAGCAACCCATCCCCTGATACACTCCAAGATCCATATTCAACAGCTCCAAAAATCAAGTCCAAGAATCAGTATTGTCTACTTCAACCACTGCCAAAACTAAAGGAAACATTTGATTTTTTCCATCCTTAGCTACAATAACTAGAAGTTGACCCCCAAATGGCCCTGTCAAAAAACATTCATCTACACTTATAAATGGTCTGCAACCCTCTTGAAAACCTTGCTTAATACCATCAAAGCAAATATAGATTCTCTTGAAAACCCCACCCTCCAATTGTAGCTTAACTGTGTTGTTAGGATTTGCTTTCAATGTTTCAGCAGCATACATAGGGAGTAACTCATATTGCTGTATATATTGGCCAACAATCAAGTCTTGAGCATAAATCCTTGTCTTACTACACTTGGATAAACTCACATTAAGTCCAAATTCATTCCAAATAGTCTCTTTTATTTCCCTCATTTTCCAGTTGTTAGCACCCAATTTTGTGTGCCCGATGATGAGTTAAATCCAAATCGTGCGTGCCGCATTAAAATTTCGGAATCACGATCAATGGCCAATGTAACGGTTGACCCAAAAATATAGCCCACAAAATAAAGCCCACAAATAAAGGCCAAAGAAATAAAAAAAGAACGAAAGAATTGCAGTGGTTTAATACCAAAATGACTCTAAAGACATATTGTGTCGGAATTGTAGTGGCGGCTTGTATCTAACGTGCAGCTTTTTGTTCTACTATGAGAACAGTTGCACAGTAGGTGACATGGCTTCTATGAACAGCTGCACAGCCTTTGGCCACAAAGCTACACAGCTTTTCACTAGTCGCTGCACAGCCTTTCCTCTTACCCTTATAACCCAATGTGCATTCTTTTGGTTTCCATGTTTATCGGCCCAATACGCCTATAAAAGGCCGCTCGCTTCATTTGCAAAAGCAGTCCACAAAAAATTCATTACTAAAGGATTCTCACTTTTCTCGACCCACCAAAAATCACAAAAAACCGTCAACCGTCCTTGTCAATGTTTCGAATTCCAAAAGTTCAGCACGACATGGATAAGTGCTCTAAACTTGGTATTACTCATGTGAGCTTTGCCGATGACTTACTACTTTTCAGTAGAGGAGACCTTGGATCAATACAAATCATGTTTTCAGTGTTTCAGCACTTTTGTTCTTATCAGGTTTCCAAGCAAATGCACACAAAAGTGCAATTTATTTTGCGAGAGTGCCAGGTCATATCAAGCAGGATATTCTACAATTTTTCTACATTTTCCTGAAGCTTCAATGCCATTCAAATATTTGGGAGTTCCTCTCTCAACAAAGAAACTGAGAATTCTTGAATACAAGCCACTAATTGATAGAATCGCTTCGAGAATCACCAACTGGACAACTAGACTTCTCTCTTATGGAGGTAGGCTACAACTAATCAAAAGTGTACTTTTCAGCCTTCAGACTTATTGGAGCTAGATTTTTCTACTGCCAAAGAAAGTAGTGAAGGAAATAGAAGCATTATGCAAATCCTATATGTGGACTAGAAATGCCCAACCCTCAAGGAGAGCACCTGTAGCTTGGGAAAAAGTGTGCACACCTATGTCAGCTGGGGGTTTGAATATCTCAATCTGACTTTGTGGAATACAGCAGCAATCTCAAAGTTATTTTAGGCTTTCAGCTCAAAGAAAGATAGCTTGTGCATTGAATGGATCCATAGCTATTATGTCAAAGGTAGAGATGTGTGGCATATGGACACACCACATCAAGCAACATGGCTAGTAAGGATGATAATAGAGGCAAAGAAGTATACACAAGGGCTGCAGCAAGGGCAACAACACACCATAAAGAGGATTTATCTCAGCTTATTGCCTGCTCACCTAAGACCACCATGGAAGCAGATTCACCTATCTCTTGCAGTCTATCCTAGACACAAAATCCTCTATGGTTGGCACTCCAGTACAGGTTGCCTACAGTGGATAGACTGAGGCAGTTTGGAACTCAGGTTCACCGACATTGTGTTCTTTGTCAGCAAGCTATTATAGAAGATCATGACCACCTCTTCTTCTCATGCTCATACTCTACTTAGTTGTGGCGAGAAATAACTGACCGGCTGTCAATTCAGAAGCAGAGTCAGCCATGGTTTGGAGAGATCCAGTGGGCTTGTGCAGTTCTTAAGGGAAAAAGCATCAGAACAACAGTTGCTACCCGTGCTCTCACAGTAAGTGTCTACATGTTATGGCAAGAGAGAAATTTCAGGAGATTTAGTGAAAAGTGTAGACCTGCTATATTGATTATTAGGGAGATTAAATATCTTGTATACTTTAAAGGTGAATTGTATGGGCGGCAAAGTTGTCTTGATGGTCTGTAGTGTGCTTTATGCTTGTTAAATGATGAGTATGCTATTAGGAATCCTTCCTAGAAGGTGGCCAAATAACTACACTGATAACTGATGCATTTAGCTTGTTTGATTCAGAGGCAAAGGTTTTGTTAACCACCTCTCTGTACCTAACGCTATTTGGTGAAATGAAAATTTTCATTTTTTCCAAAAAAAAAAAAAAAAAAAGAAAAACACAACACGGCGACCACATTTACCAGCAAGGTAGACCTGAGGGCGAAGCAACCCAATTAATTTTTTTCATTAATTTGTTTTAATTTTTAATCATGGTTATTATTTTTGATAATAATTAATTATTATGTTAATAAATAAATTCGGCCATTTATTTTATTTGTTTTAAATCACTCAAAGAAATAAATTCATGCAAAATGATTGTTAGTTATGACTGCATATTTTTTTATTGATTGATTTTAAGACATTTTATTAATTTTATTGTTAAGTTTGGCTAGTAGAGATCGTTTTCTAACAAGCGACTTATGACGCATTCTATTAGAAGTCGTAACCTCGTCCTCAAACCTACACACGGTTTTGGCCGGTAAAAGTCAGGAGTTTCCACACCAGAGGCTATGGGGGACAGTTGGAAAAGCGGGAATTTAATAAAAACCTTAAGAGGCGATCTCTAAGCCCCTTCGGTTGTCCCTCGGTATTGTCCCTTCGGTAAATGGAGATCGTCCTTAAGCGTAATTTCCGAAAAATGCCAATATGATTTAAAATTATAGTTTATAAGTTTTCTCAAAACATATTGACGACTTCTTTCAAAACCGAGTGAAATGGTCACGTGGGCGCCATACCCCACCCGGGTCGTGGTCGCTACAGTGGCGGCTCCACTGGGGACTTTTAAGAGGACGAAGCTTGAACGCCAAACTTAAGGATAATCATGAATTAGAAGGTCATTGTTCGCATTTGCATTCATAGTGTGTGTGTATGTGTATGTGTAACCTTTTTACCCCGGAGAGCACTGCAACCTGGTGGATCCACTCGATTCAAGCCGGGAATCGACGGTTGCCAACTCCAACCCATGACCCCTTCTCACCCATCCACTCGATGGGGGGGGGGGGGGGATAACTGGGCATTCTAGTCATACCATGCATCCAATGGACGACGAAGTGTGATGTCGTGGGAACCTTACACCCCTAGCCTAAAGCCATTTAGTCACCCACATAGAACCTTGGTCTAGCATACGAACCTAGGATCATGTGCATCATCATTTTGCATTAATATCATGTTGCTATGCTAGCACATATGATGCATGCTTGTGTCTACATGCTATGTGAACCATGATATAGTTTTGCATTGTTCATAAGGGGGAGAGAACGTCTTAAGAGTCCTTGTAAAAAGGGGGAATAGCCGAGTCTCTAGAGTCTCTATGAACATCTTATTGCATTTAGAGTCATAGGACCACACTGTTTTATGTGTACCTGTTTGCATCCATTCATACATTAGGAACATTTTAGGTTCATCATTTTGAGTCTTGCATCGTGTTTCAAACTTGTTAAAATTGTCCAGGATAGGGAAAGAAACTATAGTGTGGCAGAGGGAAGAAGATCTACAGCTTCATCGGTACACAATCATAGAGCCATCTTCGCCAAGCTCGTCAATCCAAGTCACTCCATCACCAACACAGCTCACTCCGTTCGCAGCAACAGCCATGTCACCAACAATTACTTCACTTAGTTCATCACCTATCACACCATCCATCATCTCTCGCCGGTTCCCCTCATTTTTTTCTAAGTCCCCCAAGTTTTAGATCGCTTGCCATCCCGCCAGATTTTGCAACACCATCCACTATGCCTGAAAACGAAGCAAATGAAGAATATACCCTGAAAGATGTGGTCCATATGATAAAGGCGATGGGAGATAGACTGATCTCACCAACAGTTACATCACTTAGTTCATCTCCTATCACACCATCCATCATCTCTCGCCGGTTCCCCTCATTTCTTCTAAGTTCGCCAAGTTCTGGATCGCTTGCCAGCCCACCAGATTTTGCAACACCATCCACTATGCCTGAAAACGAAGCAAATGAAGAATATACCCTGAAAGATGTGGTCCATATGATAAAGGCAATGGGAGATAGATTGATAGAGCAGGATGCGGCCATCAAAGCCTTGCAAGAAGAGAAGAAGAAGTCTACCCAAGCCAAACCTGAACCTAAAACTGAAAAACCCTAACCACAAGGGAGTGGTGTTAAACACAAGGTCGCTGAAGAAGGAGGTTCTGGAAGTCCCGAGGATGACTACTATGATGATGACTGGGTCTATAATCCGGACAATAAGAGGGATGAAAAGGTAGATATGCTTGAGAGAATGCTAAAAGACAGACCTATGTTAACCACAAATACTTTCTTGAAGAGGAAACATGGGATGTTGACATCAAAGGGAAGCTACCCGAGAAGGTGGTCCTCAATGATCTACCCAAATTTAAGGGGACTGAAAATCCCCAAAATCACATGAGAACCTTTCTAACATCCCTGGCCTTGAAAGGGATTGATAGAGATCTCTACGCCCGTCTCTTTCCTCTAACATTGGAAGATGCAGCTAGTGAATGGTATAGCAGCATAAAAGCACTCAAAGCACAAGACTGGAACACGCTAAAGAAGGAATTCCAAGCGCACTACAACTACAACCTCGAATTCCCCATGTCCCAACGAGAACTCAAGGAGACTAAACAAGATGAGAGGTAGGACTCACCGCCTTTTTGGCTAGGTCGAGAGAAAAAGCTGCTCAAATTGTGAACCGTCCATCTGAAAGTGAACAGGTTCGAATGATCATTAAGAATCTCCAACCTACTTACAACAATCATCTTCGCTTTCAGTCCATCAACACTTTTGCTGAGTTGTATGATGTGGGAATTAGGATCGAGGAGTCCATCTAAGAGAAGGGGAAGAATCAGGGGACTTACAACAAAGGGTACTACAGCAAGGATAAGAAGCAAGTCGGCTCTAGCTCGCAAGATGTCAATGCATTGTCCGCTCCCACTCGGAGTGGACCAAGAAACTTCTCTAACCTGGTTATGTCATTGACCCTTGCCTTTGAAAGATTAGAAAAGCGCGGGCACCTTCAACCCTTAGATCCACTCCCCGATCCACAGGTTGATAAACGACCTAAAAGTTGGAATGGCAAGGCCTTTTGCAAATTTCATCAGTGCCATGGCCACTGGATCGATCAATGTGGCCGCTTAAGGCAGGAGATCCAAGATCTCATAGACGAGGGAACATCCTCCTACTACAAACAGGCAACCTAATAACACGAGTAATCTCCTCGCCTCACATGAAATCTCCACACTAGAGATTGATTGGGATCCATCCAACTTGATTATGCCCACGGGAACCTCAAATCCAGACATTGTGATCGAAGAAGTCCTACCCGAGGTTCATGCCATCAACAACCCATGGGTCGACAGTCCAAAAGACCTAGATGATGAATGGTACTTAGATGAGCTTGAGGGTTGCAATGTCAATACGAGTCCAGATAAGGATTGGTTTTTAGAAGAAATCTCTTAATCCCGACCAATAGCAATCCGCAGTCACTAAGGTTGGTCCGGATGAATAATGGTATTTGGATGAAGAAGACATTCAACACTTAGCTGGGTTTGGGAGGCACTACAAACTTTCCAATCTCGAGAAAGGAGGCCCACTCCAGGCCCAAATGAACCCATCACAGGTTCAAGCTAAAGAAGAAGTAGAAGAACACTCAGTCCTTAAGCAACTTAAGAAGACCAAAGCTGACATCACCATATGGCAATTGCTTACAGCCCCACTCAAACATAAGCAGGCCATGTTGGAAGCTTTAAGTAGGATCGAAGTATCACCCGAAACTACTCCAGAACAGCTGGTCCATTTGCTCACAGTTGAGAAATCTCCATCGGCGATAACATTTACTGATGAAGATCTTCGACCCGAAGGCACTCTTCACAACAATGCACTATACCTGACTATTACTTGCCTTCACAAGGATATCCCTATGTCCTTGGTTGACAATGGGTCGGCTGTGAATGTTTGTCCCTTCCGAGTGTGCAAGGTTTGTATTCTTATGATATTACAAGAAGGAATGTTTTAGAGATAGTGTTTTTGAATGTAACAGCTATGGCTAAAGAGAAAAGGGTGGAATTCCGAGTCATCGACATTTCGGCTACCTTCAATCTCCTTCTAGGTAGGCCATGGCTTCACTCTTTAAAGGAGGTGCCTTCCACACTGCATCAAAAGGTGAAAATGATAGTCGGGGGAATCGTGATGACTTTGCCCAGAAATTCAATCAGGGTAACCACTACCACCAAGAATGCTTCTATCTTGGACACCCAGAATGATAAGAATGATGAAGACTTGTGTGGGTTCATGCTTGACGGGGTATCCCTTGTGGAAAGCGATAAGGCTCCCTTTGAATTCGGTCATTACTCAAATCTGAATGTCAATGCCATAATGAGGAAGCAAGGGTACTTTTCGGGAACATGTTTGGGCAAGAAGACTATGAAAATCCCAAAGGAGGAAATGCATGATCCAACCAGCCACGAATTTGGCTTGGGATACAAGCCCACTATGCAAGAGATCAAGGCAGCGGTGGCTAAACAACGTGCGAAGGTTGCTGCAATGAGGATGGGAAAAGAGTTTAGGGACCCACTTCAGCCCTATCCACACACTCTTAATGGTGAATTCTATAACTAAGGCAATTTCCCTACTACGGCTTCCCAGAACCCTACTACCTAGCTGATAAGAAGGTGCGGGTCCCTAGATTAGAGATATTCTAGGATTGCCGGCTGTTAGAATAGGAAGCACCCCACTTCCCCAACCAATCCATGATAGATTAGGCTAAAGAGATGAATAACAATGCATTTGGGTTTCTATTTGGAGAAAAGAAGACGGATGTGACAAAAAAGGATATCAATGGGTTGGCTCTAATGCTTCAAGAAACAAGTTCAACCCAGGAGAGCTCATCACTCCGGTTGAAGGAAAAGTAGAAGGCTAAAGAAGGACAGTCAATTGGTCTTCTAGAAATGGCAAGAAGTTCACCATCACTGTGGGAGAGGGGTCTATGTTTTCCGAGTCTGAATCTGAAACCGACTCCGAGGAATCCGAAACTGAATCCGAGTCTAGTGAGAGAGTCTGTTACCAAGCTATGAAATGTCTTTTCTAATGTTTTTGAGTCTGTTGAGTCAATTAAGACTGTTGATGTAATACCCCAAATTTTATAATTTTTCTTTTATGATTTATATGAATTATTTTGTTACTAAAATTAATTATTTTGCTACTAGAATTTGAAAAGTGATATTTTATAATTTCAGAAGGTTTCTTGTTACTCTAAAAAACTATATTACTAGTTTGAATTTCAAATTCTGAAATTTACTTTGTTTATTTAAAAGATTTGAGTAGAGTCTATTTTGGGTAATGAAATTATTTTAAGGAGAGAAATAAGAACAAAGGAATCTTTTCCTCTTATTTTGCCCCCACACACGCCAGTTTCCCGTTCCCCTTCTCTGTTTAAACGACCTTCACTCTCTCTCTCTCTCACTCTCTCCCTTAACATAAAACCCATCCTCCCCTATTCATTGATCTTCTCCTCATTCACAACAAACACCACCACCACCCATCACCTTCTATCTCTCGCCTACACTGCTCTAGGCTCGATGCATATGTTTACTGCCATCTTCTCTCGTTCAATTTCTCTCTTCGCCCCACTCTGTTTTCGTGTGTGTGACGGGATAGAAAACCGTCGCTTCTGTTTAGACGGTGGGCTTGACTGCCACCCACGCGATTCCGTGGCCGTCCACCATCATTTCCGGCCACCCACCATGTCTTGTTGCTGTTGCAGTTGTTGACAAGTGGTGGGCTTCTCCCACTTGCTTTTGTTTTATCTGGAGTTCTGTCTTCACTTACCATGGCCAGCCTATGATATGGATCAGAATAATTTCAGGAATTCTAGAATGAACCCGAGAAATTATTAGTGGAATTGCAGAAAATGAATGATTTTGGATGGAGAAATCCCCTTGAGCAAAGCCACAAGGTAATATTTAGACAGAGAAGAAGAGAAATTGTGAGAGTGAATGAGAAGATTTTTCATTAGCTATTCTTCTCTTCTCTGGCTCAGCTATAAATAGCCACTCAGTACAGCTCATCACCTCAGTACAACCAGTACAACGGCTAATACAAAGCTTTTAGNAAGACTACTAGAAATACTGACAACAAAATGGAATAAAAACAAATGCTCTGTAAATCAAAATAACAGAATGAAAGGATAAATGAAAAGATAAATAGCCAGCTGTCTCTCCTCAGCTTAAGGTTCTAGTCCTGTGCTAAGGCATAAAAAGGATATTCCCTATCAGCCGACCACCGACAAACCAGCAGCCACCATCTCATCCTTCCTCAATTGGTTGGGTAATCAACTCATAAACCCTTTTCTTTTGGTTGATTTCAGTTTTGGGTTTTGATTATTGACATTCAGTTTTCGATTTCAATTTACAATTCCGATTTGGTTTTGATGTCAATTCTGATTTTGGTGATTATATATGTATATTCAGTGAATTGATAGGAGACTTGGATTGCTTAACTAATTCGGATTGTGAATTAGAGGTAACCCCCATTCTAGTCACTTTGGAGATGGATGTTTATGTTTGTTTCTGTTAATGTGCTATGTTGCTGAGTTTTTGATTTAGTTGCTGGTTAATTGATTTTGTAATTCAATGAAATCGAACTATTGCTCTTCGCCGTTGTTTACATTTGGATCGTAATTTATGATTGGTGGCTTATAGTTGTAGATTAGTAAGAGAATATCAGGGACAGTTGTTTGGGGTTTAGAAGTGGAATAGATAGTACCTGGCAGTGTCATGGTGATTTGGTGAGTATTGTTACTAAACTGAGATATTTTGTTACTCTTTGGGTACCCATGCCATTAAATGTGAATGATATCATTATGAACCCGAAATGGGTATTGGCTTGGTTATGAGATTATGAATACAATTCCATGATTTTGGTGTTAAGTATTGATTATGAAAAGTTACTGTTGATGTGGTTTGAGGCTCAAAGTTATTGATTTCTTGGTCCTTGGCATGTTGGTTTAGCGACAGTGTTGTCAGTATGTTGGTTACTGGTTACTTTTATTGAGATTATGATATTGTGTCCCATGAGTGGACTTATGAGTTATTTGAATGCCTTATTGGCTATGGTTATTGAGAATTTTGAGATATGGTTATGGGCCGTTGTGCCAAGTTTTATACGTATTTGATTTCACTAGCTAACCACATGCTGAGGCTAAGGGTTGATAACTAAGAGCAAATTGGCACAAACTATTGGGTCTGAGTATTTAGCTAGAGTAGTATCATGATTTAGCCGGGGTTTGTACGATGAGAGTTATAGTTGTGTGTATGTGGAGGTCAAGAGACCTTAAACATGATTTCAGTTATTGGTTTGAATTGGGTTTATAACTTACCGATTTATAAGAAGTATTTTCCTATTTATTTTGTTATTTTGATAGAATGATTGGTTATACCAGCTTTGCTGACGTGGTTGCTTTTGTGCTACGTGTGTTTTCGTCCACGTATTCTTCCTATGGTGGACCTACGACGATCCTATGTGAATTTGTCACATTTGGGGAGTAGACTGGTGATTGTATACAGGTTGATTAAGTGAGGATTATACGCTTCCACATACACTCAATATAATAGCTACAACAGATGGATTGTATTGGTTATATACGTTTCTTAGTTTATTTCAGTTATTCATTTCAGTTGTACTAAAATAGATCACTTAGAATCATTTGGGTTGTATTGGGAGTTGTATTGGTAGCCTTACACTCTTCTCTATGTAACACCCCAAATTTTCTAATAATTTATTTAAATAATAAAACTATTT